>CM065383.1:36775000-36777500 GCA_033060915.1 Euryodendron excelsum | reverse complement strand
AAAGCATTACATGCTAGCCAAAAAGCTCAAGCAAAACCTGCTACATAAAACCAAACTTAGCAAATCCCAATTTATCCTACCACCCGACCTTGAACGAAACACCAGCTGCTTTCCAAACTACAGAGATTGCCCGAACTCCTTAATTACCCAAACAACAAACAGCCTCCATATGCCAAACACAACCTGAATATTGTCCATTCATACTGATTACCCAAGAATGACCTTCAGGCAGTTTCCATTGCCTTACCCACCATCTGTTACTTTGATCAAGCTTCAAATTTTTCCAAGCCATTAGTTTGGATCTAACACTCATTTCAATTTCTTTTATTACCACATTTACAGGTCTTTTATGGTTCTCAAAAGTCCTGTGATTCCTTTCTTTCCAAATAGGATAAACAATGGCTGCAAAACATAACGTAGCCACAGTATTTTTGAAAGCCTTACATCTCCAGTTATTGACGGCCCATTCAAAAGTATCTTTCCAGCAAAGATATTGCCATTGGCTGTTACATTTGCCTTGAAAGAACAGCAAGATTTTCTTTGTGTAGCTGCATTGGAAAATCAAATGGTCATGATCTTCCTTACATTCTTCACAAAGGATACATTTGTTTTCCTGAACAGTGCCAAAAACCACCAATTTATCCTGTGTGCTTAGTCTTCTTTCATTGCAATCCATAGAATAAAGCTGAATCTTGGAATTGCTCCGCTATACCAGATCACTGAATACCAGTGTACCTGCTGTTTCCTGCTCCTGAGTTTTTCCCATGTTGCTGAATTGAAAACACCACTTTGTCCAGGCAGCCAAATCACCCTGTCAGGAACTGAGGAATCTGGTCCCTGCATGGTGTCAGTAATCCACTGCAATACCATGAGATATAGATTTAGCACCGCAGGCCATTTCCATGCATTCCCTTCAACAATTCTACTGACTCTAGCATTTCTACCAATGGTGGCATCATATATCACCCTCTCACCCCTAGTTTTAATAATTGGATGCCATGAAACCATAATTGAGTTGACTTCCCTCGCCACTGTTATGCATAATTGGATGCCATGAAACCATAATTGAGTTGACTTCCCTCGCCAATGTTATGCTTTAGCACAGGCCAGACCACATCTCTCAAGCCAAGCATTTTTCTCCACACCCACGAACTTACCTGGTGGCATTTTACTTCCCAAAAACTCTTGTCCTTTAGTAGTTGCTGTTGCACCCATTTGCACCAAACAAAATTGTCCGTGTTGTTGAACATAAACCAAATATGCCTGGTAATTGCAGTCTTGTTCCATTCTTTGAGATTCTTAAAACCCAATCCACCCTCATTTTTAGGAAGGCACACTTCATCCCGTGCCACTTTAGCTCCTGTAGGTTTCGTCTCAGTACCATTCCATAAGAATTGTCTAGGAATCTGCTCAATTCTTTTAAGAACCTTGACTGATAATACGAATAAGGACAACCAATACAATTGCATAGAGAACAAGATTGAGTTTATTAACTAAACTCTACCTGCATACGATAGTGACTTGTTTGCCTATTACTTCACTCGAGCTGTAATTCTTTCCACCATTCGAGTGGCACAAGATTGGCAGAGGCTTTTAAAGAGAATGGCTAAATGATCTTGTCCTGAATTTCATGAAGGTTGAGAAATTATTTGTGATTTCGTAATTGTGGAAGAGGCAACCTTGATTTTTTCTTCCAGACCTGTGGGTTTTGTTATAATTTTAAGTATTTACTTGAAGCTTTTCTTGCTTATGCGACCAATAAACTCCTCGATAACAGGTGACTCGGTCATGAACTAACCATCTAAGTTGATTTCTTCCTTTGTGTACAATTCATGAGGTCACTTCTTAGTTACATAGTCCAAGACACCGATAAGCAATTCGATGTTTGTGCTACCCATAGGGCCATTTTTCTTATTCAAAGGAGTGGGAAAGTGATTTCAAGAAAATTGTAGCCTTCTACTTTGGTTGTGTTTTGTTTTAAAAAGCAATGATTCCATGTCTCTCTCTCTCTCTCGGTATTTTTTTTCTCCCTTCTAATAAAATCTTGCTTCTTAATTAACAGATATTTGAGATTTTACAATATCAGCATAGATGTAACAAATGCTAAGCACTTTTGTTTTGCACGGTCAATCCCTATTCCAAGTGTTGGAATACAACGAATTGCATAATTAAAGGTGTGGATCTTAGTATAATTATTGTATAGGGTGGGATCTATTTACAACGAGTGTGAGAAGTTCCCCATTATTCCACCCAATTCATTCTTTTTGTCGAACTAATCATATGAAGGTCGAAGTATGCTCCTCTCATGCCTTTCATGTTTTTCAAGTTTCTGGTTAATAGGAGATTGAGCCAAGTCATCCATACACACGAATGTTTATATACAATATAACTCAAATTTTGGCAGCTAGATGGATGATATAGCTCTTGATCTCTGATCAAAGCTGAAATTTGGTATGCATGATGGTCGCAAGAGGAGCATGTAATCCAGCGGTGGGCTTTG
>CM065383.1:36617500-36770000 GCA_033060915.1 Euryodendron excelsum | reverse complement strand
CCATGCTCGAGGAGCTTGTTTGAGACCATAAAGAGCTTTTTTGAGTCTACATACCTCACTTGGAATATGGGAGAGACCCGGAGGAGGAACCATAAAAACTTCTTCAGCTAGATCACCATTTAGAAGAGCATTCTTGACATTCATATGTGAGTGTCCAGTGACGCACAGTTGTGACAACAATCAGAGTACGAATAGTAGCCATCTTAGCAACAGATGCAAAGGTTTCCTCATAATCAATATCATATTTATGAGCAAAACCCTTAACAACCAGTCGGGCTTTATACCTCTCTAGAGATCTATCAGCCTTGGTTTTAATTTTGTATACCCATCAGCAACTAACGACACGCTTACCGAGAGGTAAAAGTACAAGGCGCTAGGTCTCATTTTTATGCAATGCAGAGAGCTCCTCATTCATAGCCTGTTGCCAAAAAGAATCAAGAGCAACTTCTTTAGAGGCGGTGGGTTCAGATAGAGAATGAATGGATGATAAAAAAGAACAGATATTAGAGGAATAACAAGTGTTAGAAACCAAGGCGATTTGGACACTTATCAGAAGCCAATGGAGACATAGCCAAAGAGGATAAAGGATCTGTATCGATAGAATAAATCAGCCTTGTTCCTATGAGAGTATGAAAAATTGGCGGGGCTATTGAAGATGAAGAAGATTTAGACAAAGAGGGCATATCCGATCTGTAAATCCCCAACATAAGAATTACTAGGAATATCTTTAGGAAAAGGATCAATATAAATAAGCTTGGATTTGCTAAAAGTTGCAGAAGTAGAAGAAATGGATTATGCTCCAAAAAGACTACATGTCGAGATAAATACGGACTTTTGGCAACAGGTGTCAGGATCATAGCAATGATAACCCTTTTGCTCCTCACCATAACCTAGAAACACACATACAGCAGAATGAGTAGATAACTTGGTGCCGTTAGCGTGAAGGCGAAGAACAAAGCAGGTATATCCGAAAACCTGCAACAAAAAGTAATCAGGTTGTGTCCCATATAATCGTTCAAAAGGAGAAACCCCAAAAGTTACAATAGAAGGAATGCGATTAATAAGGTGAACAACAGTGAGAATTGCCTCACCCCAAAAAGAACTAGGGACAGAGGCAGAGAGAAGCAAAGAGCGAGTAGTCTCCATGATATATCTATGCTTGCATTCAACAACACTGTTCTGTTTAGGAGTGTCAGTACACGAAGATTGTTGAATGGTTCCATCATATTTAAATGGAAAGAAATTCAGAAGTTCTAGATTTCCCACCCAAATCACATCGAAAATATTTAATAAAAGAAGAACATTGTGTGTGAACCAGGGCTTGAAATTTAGCAAAAATGGAGAAAAAATCAGAGCAATATTTCATGAGATAAATCCAACAACAATGAGTATAATCATCAATGAAGGAAATATAGTAACGAGAACTCCCTTTAGAAATAATAGGGGCAAGTCCCTACACATCAAAATGCACAAGATCAAAAGGAGCAAAAGAAGTGAAACTTTTATCAAAGGGCAAAGCTGGGAATTTAGCAAGTTTGTATCTTCTACAGTCATATATATCATCTAAGAAGCACCGATACGGACACAGGTACATATACAGACACATATACGGACATGGGACATAGTGATTTGAAAAAAATGAGAACATGGATACGGCGGGGACACAACAAATATATAAATAAATAAATATATCCACATATATATATATATAACTTCTCAAATGATGTTTCAAAAAAATACAAATAACTTGATTTTATCTCAAATAAATTATTTTTCCAAAAGTATACACATCCATTTATGGGAATAGAGGCCTTGCAGAAATTCAGCCTAGTCTCTGTACTTAGGCTCAACTTTTAATAAAGCTTGTGCCTATCTCCTTTAATCAGGCTCTGCTTTTAATAAGATGGCTTTCATTAGAGAACATGGGAGACGAGTGAGAGCATATCAGAGCTTTTCAAACATGTATGTCTTCTTCCTTCACTTCTCCTCTCTTTCTTCTTCTTCTTCTTCCTCTTCTCCCTTCTTTGCTACTTCTTTTCCTTTTCTTACTTCGTTGATTCCTTTTTTCCTTCCTTCATTGTTGATGCTCTTCTCCCTTTATTGATACTTCTTCTTTTTCTTCTTCTTCTTCTTCTTCTTCTTCTTCCTTTGCTCGTTCTTTTCTTTTTTCATATAGGATTTTTAATTATCTTTGCTGAAAAATAAAGAAACGTTATTTTCTGGTTCAAAATGAAGCTTTCTCTTCCCTAAACGTGTTCTAGCCATGTCCCAGCCGTGTCCAAGTTAAATAATAACAATAAAAAAACAGGACACGCCACATGGCGTGTTCGACAAGTGTCCAGCCGTGTCCTAGGAGTATCTGTGTCCCCACTGTGTCTGACACTGTTACGACACCCATCTTGGCGTGTCCGTGCTTCATAGTATATCATGACTAGTTAAATTGCCCAAAACACTTGTAGAAACTAAGTACTTTAACTGGGAACTAGAAATGTGCTTAAGACAAGAATGCCATAAGTAAAACATAGATGAATGTGGACTCAAACAAAAAGAAGACAAATGAACGGAAGAAGTAGCCACAGTAGGAGCATGCAGCTTCTCCAACACATACAGTCCTCCCATTTTACGGCCTATCCCAATCAGCTTCTTGAAATGAGGATCCTCCACAATACAAACAGTGGAGAAAAAATGAACAAGATAACCAAGATCACGAAGTTGACTAACGGATATCAAATTTAAGGAGAGTTGAGGAATAAAGTAAACATCAGAAAGAGACAAATGAGAACTCAAAACAGATCCAATACCAGCTAATGACATTGAGGTGCCATTGGTAGCCATAACAGTAGTAGAGGAAGTGGGAGAGAAAGTAGAAAGAAACAAAGAAGGATCAAAAGTCACATGGTGTGTAGCGCCAAAATTGAATACCCAAGTGGAGCGAGATATATCTGAGGGTGTGGATAAAGACAAAGCTATAGGAGAAGAGACAGATAAGGCATTAGGTTGATGAGTAGAAATAAATTGCTGCAATTGCTCTGCAAATAATGTCAAAGGGGATGTTGATGGGGATTGGTCGTCTCTTGTTGAAGCTGTAGCTGCAATGTGCCTCTCCTAACTTTTCTTCCAAGTCTGTTGCTGCCCAAAATATGACTTACCTACCAATTTCGGGCACTGAGCCTTCCAGTGACCCTTCTGACGACATAAACTACACATCAATAGGGGCCCTAGGACGTGACCTGCTTTGGGAGGTAGTTTGGGGCTTAGGGGAAATGACTAGGCAAAAGAAGCAATCATTTTCCTAAAGTAGCTTTAAAACGTATTTCTTCAGCCAATAACTCATTCACAACAGAATCAACCGATGGAAGTGGAATTCAATGAGGAATAGTGCCACGGAGACCCTCAAAGTCATCCCGAAGAGCCAGCAAAAACTGTACCACTCTCTGCTCCTCTTTGTAAGTGCAATACAACTCATTCTCACTTAGCCCTTTAGGTTTAGTAAAGGCCAATTGATCCCAGAGACCAGTTATGATTGAATAAAATTCTTGTATACCCTTTTGCCTTGGCTAGTAGTCCGGATATCATATTCTAATTGGTACCTTTTGGCAAAGTTCGACCGGAGATACAATCTAGATAGGTAATCCCAAATTTCTTGGGCTGTAGATAACTTAGCAAAGTGAACACCAATAGACTGTGCCACAGAGTTATTGATCCAAGTAATGATTTTAGCATTGCTTACTTAACAGGGGAGAGTAATTCACTCAGATTTGCTGCCTTCGTATCTAAAGGAATCTGAGTAGCCCCAGTAATATAACTCTCACATATTTTTTCCCAAAAGAAAAATTTTCATTTCATATGCCCAATAGGTATAATTACCATCGATAAATTTGACACTAATGGCTTGAAAAGAATCAGAATTTGCACTAGCCATAGTTAAAAAAAAAACCTGATGGAGACCAAACCAGATTTGAATTAACCAAATGGGATGGACCTGTCCAAACCTGTTGTCGCAGCAAAGAATAGAAAAGAACAACCAAGAGAGTGGAAAAACCAGTAGCAACAGAGAAGAAACAGATGCAGCAACAAAGAAAAATGGCCGCAGCAAAGAAAACCAGCAAAGGGAGAAGAAACTGCAGAGGCAGAGAATAAAAAAAAAAAATTCCAGCAGTGACAGAAGATGAAGCAACGGAGCAATAATCCAAAAATCCAACCCAGCAGCCAAAGAGACAAAAGTTTCCGGCGGTTTGAATAGTTCAACCAATAATCCAACTCAAATGCAAGAGAGATTGCTCTGATACCATGTTAATCTTGATCAAACAATAGAAGAAGAGAGAAAGAAAACATACTGCTGCTGTGTATTCAATCATAATAGAAGGCTACAATCGATGAAGTATAAAAACAAGACAAAACCCTAAAAAGAGAAAAGTGGACTATTCTACCCTTAATGAACCCAGGAAAATAATACAAGGGAAATAAGAAACTAATATATCCTAACATGTTTCAATAGAAACATTGGAATTTCACTATTTACTGATGTTTCGTTTTGGTACCTTAAGAAACGGAAACGTTTGGTTGTCTCAAAGGAAACAAATGGAAATTTTGTTCCTTGATCTCAAGACCATTTACCCATATATATCCAAGTATTACAAAAATTCTGTGCTTTTTCTTTGTATGTGGGAAATTATTTCACCCAACCTAAATAAGACCTAAGTATATTGTTCATCTGCTGTGTGAAGGTTGTAGGTGCCAATCAATATTTGAGATGCAAACATTGCTATTATTTCTGTCAGTTTCCTTTTGAAAATGTCCCACCTGATATGAAGTATCTTCTGCAGATGATGGGTCATATCTGCAGAACTGATTCTACTTGACCAGTTAAATGCTGCAGTTCACTCAATTTTCAGGAAAATACTGCTTGCAGCAATACACATTAATATTTCAGTTTGATATAAATGAATGTTTTATCATTTGGCTTTTATTCTGTCTTTAACTTTGTTTAATGCTCAAGTTACCACTTTTTGCCATTTATTTTGTTAGTTTGTTAAATTCTTTGTGCAGTTACTATGATGCGTATAGGGGTGTTATTGTATATTTTCGAGTCATCGATGGGACTATAAAGAAAGGTGACAGAATCATTTTTATGGCCAGTAAGAAGGTAAACTACTTTCTTTAAGTCCTGTCCTTTTTCCCTAACTGGATTGATTCTTGATTGACTATCTCTACTAATAGTTCTATATAGTATACTACACTGGTTAGACCTTAGTGTAATTTTAATTGGGTAATTTATGAAGCAACTGTTATGAGGAATTATTATTATGACATTAGAATGGGCGCCTTTTGCTTGATTTGTTTATGGGTTTATTTTTTCAAGGAAAGAAAATGTTTTCGCAGCCTGTAAATACACAGCATTCTCTGCTTACTTGGGAACAATGTATTTTGGATAGTGCAGGATTATTTTGCTGATGAAATTGGAGTTCTATCTCCCAATCAGTTGCAAGTTGATGAACTATATGCTGGTGAGGTAAAGAATTGCATCCCGATGACTTAGTTCTGAACAAAATTTATTTTTCTTGGTTTCTTGTTAGTGGTGTTTCTTGGTCAGTGGTTTTCCTTGGCTGGTGCCAGGTATTTTCGATGCCAATGTTTATTCTTTTTTGCAGCTGATTGGTGCTTATAGCTTTTAGAACTTATCATTCATCTTCAAAATGTGCCTAAGCCTGAGCTTGTGATATCAAAGACGAAAACTTGTCAAATTAGTCTTGTAATATTCTAAATGTATCTCAACGTGAGTATGTTATAATGTATACCAGATATGCTTTTTTTTAATTAATTCTATTTATTTATTTATTTATTTTTATGTTTAATGGTTCTTTGTATCTGTGCCATAAACGTAAAAAATAGATGGGTATTCAAAATAGCACTTTGGGTAATATGTAACTTACTTGTCACCAAAACAAATAGAGAAAGAAAAACAAAAACCGATGTTGATAGTATAGAGATTTCTTAATTTAGCTATCTAACTAAATTAACTGGTGCAACTTATGGCAAGGATTTCTTTGCTATTCCTTTTGCAATTGCAAATGCTAACATGTGTCTTGTTGGTCTATATTGTCTTCTACCTCTACAGGTGGGTTACCTTTCAGCTTCCATAAGATCAGTAGCAGATGCTAGGGTGGGTGATACTATAACGCACTACAGTAGAGGAGCAGAAAAATCATTGCCTGGATATAAAGAAGCCACTCCAATGGTGTTCTGTGGCCTGTTTCCCGTTGATGCAGCCCAGTACTGATGTTTTCCTTAGTCATTCTTATTTTATACCAAATTCTATACTGAAACCTTGTGCACTACTATGTTGCTGGCATGATCTTTATGACTTGTAGGTTTCCCGAGTTGCGTGATGCTCTGGAGAAGCTGCAACTCAACGATGCTGCATTGAAGGTAATTAACTGCTATTAAGTTAAGAAGTAATATAAGTCAGGAGAGTAAAATTGTAATTTTGCTTGCAATAGTTTAAATAGAGGTGAGCATTCCCAGTAAATGTTCGGTTCTTTCTCTTTTACTTTGTATTTGTTCTTCTTCTCTGCTTTTTGCTTCCTTCTCTCTCTTCCTCTATTATTCATATCTGCTGCTTGAATATGGTATGAGATTTTGTTCCAAGAAGTCCTACAAGTCATTCCCCTTGGTGTTTGTTAGTACACACTTCTGCTGCATTTATGTACCTTGTTCAGTCAGTTTGTGCATTGATCTGTTTCTACAGGCACACTGCTATGGAGTTGCTGTGTTAAAAAAACCCCGTAGAAGATGATATATTTGAAAATCACGGTTGTTAGTGGATATATATACCTCATAATCATAAGGGTCCCACAAGGTCAAAATATTCACTTGGGCCCTACTTTGACTAAGTCAAAGTTACAAGGACATCTGTCATGTGTTTGGGACGCCGAACGGAATTTGTCTATGCCTGCGTGTCTGGGATGCTAAACGGAATGCTCGCATACTGAATAAATGGACTACAGGTACTTCTGTGTGCCCTAGTTCGTTCTATGCTCATAACAAATGGCCATTGCTATCTCTTGAGTAAATGGCCTGTTCGGTACATACCACAGGAAATCTGGGGCCTTGTGGCTTGGTGGCTTAGGACAGAGGTTTTGCCTTGGTGGACCCCTCACACGGGCTCAAACCGCCTTCAGGCCAAGTCCAACTAAGAGAGGGAGACCACTCCACTTGGCTTGAAGCTGGTGGAGTGAATGATCGTTCACTCCATCTGCGCCCCTAATACCACCTGGTGGAGTGGTCTCCCTCTCTTAGGATCGTTCACTCCACCAGCCCCGCTGATACCACCGACAGGATCGGCGATGGCCCCTACAATACCACCCTTCGGAATCAACCCAGTCCAAGGTATGGTAGAATTGCTGAGCGCCATTCAACAATAACAAAACAAGATGAATCAGATCATTGTGACCATCAGTCAAGCCTTACCATCTGTCCCCAAGGATTGGGTAGCACTACCAAGAGCACTTTCAATCCTTTGGATGCCCGAAGTGCCAGAGATTTTTGCGTTACGACAGCAGGTTAAAACATTGATCGAGCATCAGAAAACAACCACACCTACCATGCCCTATTTGGATAATCATCCTCCCTGTCCTATTGAAATTGCTAGCCTGCTTTACCTTGGGTACATACCGCCCAAGTTCATCTGCTGTAATGGTAAACTCGGGAGCGCGCATGAACATATGGTACGCTTTGTCAAACCCTTAGGAGCATTTGAAGTTGATTGGAACCTAAGGCCCCGAGAATTCTCGAAATCTCTCACTGATCGTGCTTACACATGATCCACCAACCTCATCCCGGATCAGTAGTTTCTTGGGAAGGCATGGTCTCCAAATTTTATACCAAATTCTTCCAGGTAGAAGAACGCTTGACATCACTCCAGCTTGCAAAGGAAATACAAAAAACTAATGAGGAGATTCTGGTCTATATCAAAAGATTCCATGTTCGTTCCATAGAATGCTTAGAACCATTCAGCAAATCTAATCTTGTAAAGATATGTTTGAAAGGAATCCATAAAGAATTCAAGGTTCTTGTTGTTAATCATCATCTGCCGACCTTCTCCCGTGTCCTTGAATGCTCGCATAACATTGGTGATTCTGTAAAAGTTCCCTCGCATATTCCTACCACCAACAACTAGAGAACCAATTCCACCGTCTGTAAACCAACGGTCTCAGCGGTGGAGAACCCCAACAAAGCATGCGATGCAAAATGCCCCTGAGGATATGACGAATCACACCTCCTCTACCCTGCGAATACCCTGAAGTAAAAGAAATTCTCAACAAATGTGGAGGATGTTGTAGTCAGGTTACCGCCAATAGAACAAGAACCTACTAAGAGAGAAACGCATTCCACTAAACGCTGTTGGGCACTCTGAAACCTCTTTGCAAAAACAAACTGGCTGCTGGAGAACTCAAACTCACTAAACCGGATCAGGATGTAGCAAATAATCCTCTTCCTCAGCAAACTGATGCCAACCCCAACGCTGTGGTGCTTGTGATAGCTTACCATGACGAACAAGATGTGGAATGTCCAGTTAAAGAAATTGAAGTAGAACCACCACCGTCATTTGAAGATTTTGATTCCTGTAAATTACAGAATGTTGTAAAGTTTAAATGGTTCTTTGACCAAATAGACTTTTCTCCTGATGCGCGCTTTGAAGCAACTAAAGCTATCATTCATATGGCCAATCAATTCAAGGAACAGTGCATGACGGTGGGTGGTTTGGTCATCCGAATGATAAGGGACACTGCCACAACAATTAGCTTATCTGATGACTGGCACAGTTCCATAACAGGCCTCTTTATGTCACAGCGGTCATTAACTGAGTAGAATTCAAGAGAGCTTTCTTGGATGGAGGAGCATCAATCAATATCAAAACTGCCCGCATACCAGACAAGAAGCTGATAAAGTAACCCATTTTGCAGGGTTCGGCAATGAGCCATGCAAAACTCTGGGCTTCGTCCAACTTGATCTTCAGGTTGGCAGAATCAAATCTCCCACAAAATTTCACGTTATTAATGCCAATACTACATATCATGTGCTGCTCGGGCGAAGTTGGATGCACCGTTACAAAATTGTTCCTTCTACGTTTCACAATGCTTCAAAGGCATATGGAAAGAGGAGTCTTTGAAGCACCTACATCAGCAAATCCTTTCTATGCAGAAGCATACCTAGATGAAGCAGTGTTCTTTAATGAAAACACCGATGAAGGCCTCTGAGGACTGCTTAATCCAATACCACTTTCAAACTGGGAGAAAACAAAGGGATTCACTATAACTCCTCCACTGAAAGAAAAGAAGGAAGCGCCATCCACCTCAACTAGCACAAAGAAACTCAAATGTACCACATACACTTGAGCGGATGGAAGGAAAGTGTATCAATTATAGCAAAACGATTGTCCACGACATCAACTGAACAAGAAACTCAGCAAGCACCTGAATGCTTCCAAGATCACGTGAAGCCGCAAAAACAAGAGTTGGAGGAAGTGAATCTGGCTAATCAAGGAGCTGACAAGCGTCCCATATTCATTTCAAAAAAGGCATCCAATGACAAGGGAAAACATATTCACATCCTCCTAAAGCTTTATACCGTTAGCAATCTTTGTTTGCTTGTCCTCAATTGATTTGTTGGTTATGTTCATGTTTATCAAACACCTTAGAACAAACTAAATCAGGAGGCCATGAATATGTTTGATTTTTATAAATTTTTTATTTTGACAAGCAAACCTTTTTTATTTTTAGATTTATAATTTCACTGGTTTATTCATTTACTGGTTAATAGTAATACTTTCCTTGTGCTGATTGTAACATTATCTTCACGTACCAGGAACCTTATGCTTTTTGGAACACTTAGTTTTATCATGGTCTGATTATGCCTCTTGAATGATGAATCATGAAGGCTTTATTCTTATTCACAAAATCATGGTGATGTGCATTGTCATCTAGATCTCCAGGTTTTGATATTTAGACAGCCTGGAGATTATACTAATAACTCGCCCTTTCTTTGGAATGAGTCATACTTCAAATTTTGTTGACCCACTGTTTCTGTTCTTGTTCTGTTATGACAATAATATTCTTATTACAACGATCCATTTTGCTAGGTTGAAATGTGGGTCCTTGTAGACAAATCCACCTCTTTCGTATCAGGGACTGCAACTGGCCAGAAGCATAGCTATTGAAGGCCAAATACATCAAGCAGATTGATCACTTGTGCCTTATAATCATTTTATAAGAAAATAGCAAAAGCTTTACATATGAAAAATGGAAGTGACTTGTGCATTCCAAAGGCTTAGAGCAATTGCCTAAGCCTTAACTGAATAGTCCATAACATAATACATTTCATCAAGTTATTACATCTTTCGGCCAAGCAGTTGGCCATACGTGATATATATGACACGTCTCCAAATATATTACATGAAAGTTATAACCTAGTCCTTCACTACATACATCCTCAACAAAATATAAAATTGGTCTTCAACAAGACACAGTAGACATTTCCTAAAGAATTACGGCATGGCTTCACAAAATACCCAGATCAAGCATCTTCGCCCAAAGCTTAACATAGAATAGTTATGGTCTAATCTTCATTCCTTGAAATGTTTAAGTGACAATATGAGCAAAACTAGCCCAATGAATAACTCACAACTAGCGAGGTTTTTTCATGGATACCAAGTGTTTTCAAAAGAAGCAAGTAAAGTGGATACATAGGCTTAACAGATATAAACAAACATAAATGTGCTGAACATTTCAAGCATCAAAGCAAGTGCCTATTTTTTGACGAACATAACATAACGTATTGCATCCAATAATTACAAAACATTAGACCAACCATATGGCCATACAATATGTATATAACTATTTCTTTAAAAATTTTCATGAAACTTATAGTACAATCCATCATCAATACATAGCATGAATCCTTAGTAAAATATAGCACGACTCTTCAAAGATGTGCGCAATCACATAGCTTTAGCAAATGTCCACAAAAATATTGCAATGGTCCCCCTTGGTGCTTGATCAATATATACACCTTTACTAATGTCAGTTTTTGGTTATAACTCTTTTTGTACTTAGAATTTCTGTGTGAGGCCACTCCATTAGAAACTAGATTCTCATACCTTTCCAACAGTAGGTTGTTTCGAAAATTCGAGTTTGGATGTGTGAGATATGCTTGTTTGAAGTTACTGTACCAAAGCTGTCTGCCCAACTTGCTATGGCGAACTAAGAGCAAGCTAATGGCGAGTATATTGGTCTACCCACGCAATGGCGAGCTAAGAGTGCCCTAAGAGCGAGTTATACTAGGGTATAACTCGCCGTGGCATGCTAATGGTGCACTTAAAACCATGCACTATGGGTATGAGAAAACTGAGTTCAAAATCAAATTTCTAAGTGTGTTCTATCAAACCCGACGTGTTCCTAGGTCACATAAGGCCTCAAACATAATTTCAAAGTCTCAAATAAACATCAAAATATTGTCAAATTCACAAGAATTTACTGAAGCAAGCTATTGAAAATGGGTTTTCAAAGTCTTATAGAATCTAGTCACTTCACACAACTTATATCCTAAGGATCACGTTTCTTACATTTATCCAAGCCTCGATGAATTTCCATTGAATTTCTTTTCACTTTCTCCAATTTTCCTTCACTTTTCTTCAAGCTAAACACCCAAGTCAAGCAATTCCACTGTGTCTCTTATTATACACACTCTTTTTACAATATCCATTCTATCTCTACATACAATGAAAGATTCTTATTAGTAGGCAAGACACTGGTTTTGCCAAGGTGGTGGACTCTTGGTGGGGTGGCACCATCACAAGCTCTTCGGGTGATGAGTCACCCTATTAATTAAGTGGGGAGGCCTAAATAAGTATTGTTATTGGTAATTGATCTTACTTAATAGTTAATCATATTTAGTCTAGTCAAACCCAATTGGACTAATTAATCATAATTAACCTTAATTAATTGGAGGAAACTTTTATAAAATAGTTCCAAAATGCAACTAACATTAAATGGAGTTGATTAAGCTTCTCAATTAAGGTATTTGAATATTTCTAAGTTAAAAAAACCAAGTTTCCAACCAATTATGAGAAATTTCTAATTAAATGTATACGATTTTTCAAATTTAACAATAATTAAAGCTACACATAAATCACTATTCATCTCCATTAAGCACTCATAACGCATGATGACATGTACAAAATGAAATGCGTAATCTGGGGTGTTAGACACTAGTTGTATAGTTATAAGTAGTGATTCTAAATCACATTCTACAAGTCTGTTGGTTGTAGATTCCTCACTTAAGTTGTTAGAAGAGCTTATAAGGTTTGTGTGTGGAATCTGACTTTATAAATAGTGATTGTTTTGTATTTTTAGTTGTTCACTGGTATTAGTTTTTACTTGATTGGGATACTATGACCACTTTTCACATAATGTGTTTGTGTGCATTCATGCATCATTCATTTTTGTCATTACTGCTTTGGTATTTGGGGTCAACACTGTGAGTATGTGAAGAGGCATGATTGGGTCACTCACAAGAGTAATCGTTTTTTACTCTTATGATAGCATTCCTTTGGCATTTGAGATAGTGTACGTTTGGTGCTTGAGATAGTGAGCAAAGATGCGATATGATAGGCTATAGTGTTGCATTGTTCGTAGACCTGGATGAGACGTGAAGATTGATAATAGTTATATCCCAATTTCTATTATGCCTATTTGTTTTTGGTTTACTTAGAGCGAGATCTTTATTTGGTGCCTTTGGTGCTTTACTTGTGTAGTGTCTAGATATAACATACGCTCGCATTTGGGTTGAGACACCCCACCTAGCATGTATTTCATACTATATATACTTGGCGACCAATTAAAGAGGTGAATGAATGAATCCCTGCTTTCTCATTGTGAGTCGTTAGGATCATTTTTACACGAGCAATCATTTTCACATGAAAGTATTTTTGGTACTCTTATGACCTATGACTGTGATACGAGGTGAAATTAAGGTTATCAAAATTGCGTTCCGGATCATAGGATCCAATTTTGTTGAATCGATCTGAATTAGAATAATAATTGTTTTGGGGTTGGATCTTTACTGGATTGTGTTTGGATCGATTTGAATCGTAGAATCGCAATCCTATACAAACTAGTTTATGTCCCATTTTTTTGTGTAAAATGTGGGCTTTTCAAGTCTAGTTGGCTGTTATGGCCCAAAGCCCAAGTTGCAAACCATGAAATTAAATCAGTAGGGGCAATGAAACGTTCTAGGTATCACAACGTTGTTCCAGCTCTCTTCTGCAGAATCTACACTGTCTCCAGTGTCCAGTCTCTCCATCTCCATTAAGATCTCCAAGTATGGTTCTCTCTCTCTCTCTTTTTTTTTTTTTTTCTAGTCTATTTTTGGTGTGTTTTTATGACGCTTAAAACCAGAAAGACCTCTTAATAGGGTGAAGTGAGGGGTTGCAGGTGAGGTGGTGCTATGAGTTGACTCTTACATCGCTTGGTAAAGTTGAAGTTGAAGTGAGCTACTGTCTCAAGTTTATTTGGGTCAATTTGTGAATGTTCAGACAGTTGATTTTTTTATTCATAATACTAGTTAGAACTGTGCGATTTATTTTTCTTGAGTTTCATGCTAAAAAGAAGACACTATAGGCTATGATCCCAGGGCGAAGTTTTGCAATATCTTTAAAGAGTAATGATTACACATATACATAGATTAGTGACTACATTGTGATATTAGCCACATGACGCCAAATAATATGCACTTATGGAACTCAATATGGTAAAAAGAAGAAAAGAAACATATTTGCCTACTATTCACCACGTAGGCCTTAGGAATGCTTCAGCTTCAGACTCAAAGATGATAAGTTTTGTAGCAATATGGGCCTCATCTCCACATAAAGTTCTTTTGATGGAAGTGGATCTGTCACAGGAAACTGGATTTGTTCATATAAATAGTTTGGGACTCAAACTCAAGTCATGTTAGTAAATTAAAAAATGTCATACCTCCAAATCATTATAGTTGAAGAAGCTACGAAGATTTAGTTTCAATGGAAATCAAAAGATGTGGTTTAAATTAGAAACTCTTGAGGCATATATGACAACCAGAGTGTTTAGTAGGCATAAATGAGTACAGTTCATTATCCTTGTAAATGGGTTTTTGCATAATTCACACATAAGATGCCCTATGGAAGCCACCTATGTTATCTAGACTCGGGTATGGGTGTCGGGTACGGGTACGTGTCCAAGTGTCGGATTAATCTAATATAGCATTTCATCCATAAAACAGAAGTTCTATGCTTAGTTTTATAGTAAACTCAATTAGTTATACATCCTTGTTAGATGTATGCCTAACTAGTATCGAGTGTCGAATATCAAGTATCGAGTATTTAACACGAGTACTTAACATATTTAGAAGAGTCCAGGTAAAATAGGAAGCCGCTACTTTCACTGTTAGTCTTATCCATCTCTGAGTCATGGGTATGGATTCCTTAGAGCTATGTCAAGAATTCTTGATGCCATAACGGATTCAAGCCTATAAGATGGATCATCACAATTGATAAAATTTCAATATTCAAATAGCAGAAAAACTCATACAAACTTTGAGGGATCATCACAATTAATAAAATTGGCAAAAGCTTTGAGGGATTGAGCATGTCATTTTGAGGGGCTAGAGATGCTGAGTCGGTGTATCTGGATAGGTCGGGGATACATGAGACACCTTTTTTTGTTTCAAGGTTGATTTTTTTATGTTGGTCCTAATTGAGTTTCTAGTGTAGAGCTCCCAAAGTGCAAGTGTGCTTAGCGGTTGTACGACCCATTGGTCTATGTAAATTCATGATACAACATTATATATTATTGTGAGAGATGGAAATCTTGTGCCCTACATGTGCGAGTGGGAGATATTGGTATTTGGGTCATAGACTCAAATCAGGGCCGTCATGGTGAACCCTCCAACACAACCGATGTTTATGTAGCATTAGATTAGTATTCTCCCCTCTCTATTTTTGTAAATACTGTGAGTGTGTGAGAAGGCTTTTGTGTTCTAGTGCATGTTGCTTTTTGTGTCTATATAGTAGCGTCCTGTCGCTAGCATTTAATAGGTTCAGGGCATGACCTTGAAGATTGAAAAGCATGTGAAGCATCCTCTGGCGATCTGGTGTGGTTGAAGGGACAAAGGTATGCTTCCTAGTTTTGCTTATGCACTTAGATTTTTGTATTCTAACAAAAATCTGGTGATAAGCATATGCTTTTGTTGATGCTTCGTGTTTTTTTTACCAACTCTCATAAGATTTCTGTATTTGAGCTTCACTTTGAGGAAATTCTGAATCATTAGCTTTATCTGCCTCTTATGCAATGTCCAGTTCTCACACTTAGACAGACTTGATTCTAAATCACAAAGTTGGTCTTATTGGTTTCCATTGTATAATGTGTAACTTCAATGTGACGTATACTGATTTTATATGTTACTTACCAAAGACATTTCTGAGCAGTTTGAACCTGAAACCTCAAGTGCCATGGGTTTTGGCTTTAGATGTGGCTTTTTGGGGCTTCTCCATATGGAAATTGTTCAGGTCTGCATATTAACTTTGCCTTTGTCGTTCCTTGGTGATATCATTTTGTATCACCATTAATTGTAATATCTCTAGGTATTTGCTCTGATGAAGTTTTAGTCTCACAGGAAAGGCTTGAGAGGGAATACAATCTGATGCTAATAACTACTGCTCCAAGTGTTGTATACCGAGTGAACTGTCTAAACGGTGATACTGTAATTTCTGCTTGATCCCAAACTCGATGCACATTCTTTTAATTAATATTGTTATTCTTTTTACTAGTTTTAGGTCCAGTGCGATGCATGGGATTTAGAGTACTTTTTCGGGTTCATTCTTTAATGACAATGGTTTTAAATAAAACCTAAATACAATTTCTTTGGATAGGTTTTAAATTTCTTTTGTACAATTTAATTAAACGTATTGTTTATTTGTTTATACCTTTATGATTATAGTAAATTGAATGTTAGTATACTAAATAGTTTAACTATTTTTATTTGTGTATTATAAAAATAATAAAAATTTATACGAAAACCTAAAGGACGTAAATGTAATTATTTAAAAAATCAAAATTAATTATTTGCGCTAAGAGAGTAATGAAAAAGAGGGTTAATTTGTAGTTAGTGTATATAAGATTTTTTTAGTAAAGTATTAAAATTATTAATTACCCATTATTGACATTCATAATTTAAATAATTGAAGAAATATTAAAAAAGAGGGCTAATATGTAGTTAGTGTATATAAGATTTTTTTAGTAAAGTGTTAAAATTATTAATTACCCATTATTTACAATCATAATTATAAAGAAATATTGAAAATGCTTTTCATTTGAATTTAGCAAATACAATATACAATGGCATGAGTTTTTCTTAGTTTGTTTGCAATATACATTTATGAAATAATATATTATAGGAAACAATAACACATTTATTTAAAGGTAATAATTAAGAAATTAAAAAGATAGTCCTATTGACTTTTAGAATTCACATTGAATTTAAATGTTCAATTTGTACAAAAGTTATATATATAAAACAGTGCTATAAGTAAAGGGTTTTGCTAGGGCACATGTTAAGCATGCGACTATACAAATTGTTGGAAGTTGTAAAAAATATGGGCCATATATTTTGTACAACTAGACAATGCATGATTAATATGTGTCTTAGCATTTACCCAAGTAAAAAATGCATGTATTTGGAGTAATAGTTGAGGGAACTATGAAGATAGTGAATTGACTTTTAGAATTCTTAATAAACGTAGATGTGTTCTTAATTTTTAAAAATGTATTTGAAGTAATAGTTGAGGAAACTAAGAAAATATTTAATTGACTTTTAGAATTTTTGTTAAATTTGACTTTTGTCATTCTTATTAAATGAGGATGCATTTCTTTTAAAATGAATTTTAAAAGGTCTAAAGAAGTATGATTTTTGAATTTACTTTTTATTTGCATAAGGAAGATAACCTAGATAAATTAAAAAAAGGATTAAAAAAGTGACTCAAAGTGATTCACAATAACATGTGCATTGTCTTTAGGTTGCGTTGTTGATATAGTTTGTTCACATGCCTAAATACATAGTTCTTTGTTATGGTCATGATTTAATGTAAAGTTTCATAATGTACTTTGTCTAGACAATTTCTTGAGATGTGTCCCTTTGCACTATTTAGCTACTATTAAATTGAGTATTTTACTAGCTTTAGTTTTTTTAAATTAATTGATCGACAATGTATCCGCAAAATCAGTGGTTTGAGTAAAAACAATGTAACATTTTGTGCAGTGATGATTTAATTGAAGAACATGAGATAAGGTTTTTTTTTGTTATGGTACTCTGGTAGATTGTTAATGTATGTTCATGAACCTTATATACACAAACCAACTAATACAATGAACCACGTTTATGTGGTAATATATTTATGTACACGAACCTAAAAATGTAGCTATTTATGTTCTTATAGTTATTTATGTTTGTTTATGTAATAATCTAGATATTTATATGAATGTAGTCATCTATGTGTGTTCATGAACCTAACATACATGAATCATTACAAATACAATGAACCTCATGTTCATGTATTAATTTATAAATGTACATGAATCTAAAATACATGTACCAACGTAAATATAATGAAATAATGAACCAACATGTACAAATTCAATATGAAAATATGAAAATTACATAATATAAAAAAAATGCCACGTATCATAACCACAACGATAGTGGGGTCCTTTATTATTCTATATACTTATATGAATATAGTATATGTCCATGAACATAGTACACATGTATCAACATAAATATAATAAATCTCATATTAATGTATAATAAATAAACATACATGAACCTAAAATACATGTAGTAACATAAATTAGACATAAATACATTGAAGCTACGTACCAACATTTATAAACAAATATACCAAAAAAAATGCAATCAGCCCAATGAATATAATATAACAATTACAAAGTCCAATGAAAAAAAACACCCTATATTAAGCCACGTGTCACAAAGATGAATTGTATTTAATTTTATTGTGTGAACTTAAGATACATGTAGTAACATAAATATAGACATAAATGCATTGAAGCTACGTACCAACATTTATAAACAAATATACCAAAAAAAAATACAATCAGCCCAATGAATATAATATAACAATTACAAAGTCCGGTGAAAAAGAAAAACCCTATAGTGAGCCACGTGTCACAAAGATGAATTGTATTTAATTTTATTGTGTATTCATCTAATCCTTCATAACAATTCATCTAACTGTTTATGTAATTTATTGTATATTTATCTAACTATTTATGTTTAATTACATATTCATCTAAATCAATGAGTATATTATAATTTGTTTGTTATATTTTATTTTTATATAATTTAATAATGTATTCCTTTAACAGTTTATTTTTATTATTAATATACTCAATTGATTTTTGTATTTTTATTTAAGTTATTAACATAAGGAGACCATTAATAATTGGAAAGGCTAAAGAAATAATAGTTTCTTTTTTCATTTGGATTTAATAAATATGACGTATAATGACATGAATTTTATAAGCATAATAAAGAATCATGAAATTCAAAGTATCATACTCATTCATTTAGACAAACACAATAAAATACATGAACTAATCAAGTGTAGTGAACCATAGTTTAAATATTAAATACATGTACAGTAGACCAAAGAGTCAACAAAAATAATTATTTATCATTTTTTATTTTGAAAACAAAATTTTTTTTAATTGAAATTTGAGAGCCACTCAAAATGAGCCACTTATCGTAACCACGGTGATAGTGGTCTCCTTTTCTATATTGTATATGGATTTTTTAAGAATATGAAAGGATAAAATATTTTGTATTTGACAATGAATACCTACTGGAGGTCTAAAGGAATAAGATTAAAAAGAATCCATGCTTTCTCTTGGTAAATGCTAGTGTGTGCTGTTGTTTTATGGTTATTATTGTTATCATTGTATCAGGCTCATATTATGATTCATAACTGTAGTTATAGCTTTATCCATATGGGGTAATGTAGGCTTGTTTACCTGACACGTACTCTTTCAACTCTATTTTTTGCCACAAGTGTGAATTCTAACTTATTTCAGTGAAGCATGTAAAGCAGGTTTTCTATTGACGCTTTTTTAAAAACGGTGTTGGTGCTAACCACACTTTTATAGTGCATTTTGTGAAAAAACAAATTTATTTTTCAAAAATCAAAAAATTCTAAAAGAAAAAAAGTACAAGTGTAGTTATCAATCATGCTTTTTGAGTTTCAGTTATATTTTTCGATGAAGAAGACAAGTATATATGTACATATATTTATATATCGCAGAAATTCTCTCTCAATCAAATTCTCCCTCTTATTCGTTGTGTGCAATCATGTAATAGAAATTTTTTACAGCTAACATGGATAGTCTTAATCAAACTCTCTTTGTAGAAACACTCTCAATCAAACTCTTGAGCTTACTCGTCGTGTGCAATCATGTGATAGAATTTTTTAACAACTAACATGAAGAGTCTTAATCAAACTTTCTCTCCCTTCCTTGTTATGTAGAAACAGAGTCTCAATCATATACTAACTCTCTCCACAAAAAAAACATGATTGCTAATCGCGTTTTTTTAAAAAAGTTTATAGTTTTTTAAATTTTAATAAAGTTAATTCAAATTTTATAAAAAATCCTAAAAGCGTTTGTGCTAACTATGCTTTTTAGAAAAAGCGCGAATACAAAACCTGCTTGAACTGCTTCGTTGAAATAAGTTAGAATCCACACTTATGGTAGAATAAAGTTTAAAAACTACATGTCTCAAGTAGACAAGCCGTTAATGCATATAAGACTAATAAAGGTTTGCTCTGGGGAAATTGTCAATATTGCCCCCGTCTACAACTGATGATTTGAAATTAAAACAGTTTTTGTATTTCTATTGTAATCAATCTGGAAATGAATCTCTCTACTAAAAGTGTCCATGTGTTGGATGATGAGGGGAACAAGATGGTGGGACGTACTACAATCATTTTAGCACCCATCTTCCAACGCATTGTAGGCCTCCCATAAGCACCAAGGATCAATGATGTTGTCATGAGAAGTGTGGGAAGTCGATAGTGTACTCAATGATTGAAGGACCTATTGACTTGCATTAACTCCCAGTGGCTATTAGGGGGACTTTATGTAATTGTTGTCTCTCATACTGGGCATATCATGCTTAAATATAAAAGCTGTCAATCCACCTCTCAGACATCATAACCTAAACAACATCCGAAAACTTAAATAGCAAAAATAAAAATAAACAGAGCATCCATCATACCAAAACCTCAAAATAAGGTAATACATCCAGTATTCAACTCTAAATGCGAGTCTACAATCATAAAATTTGTCCAAATATCTAAAAAATCTGAAATCCCATCACAAAGTATATATAAACCATGTCCAATCCAAATCCAGCATAAAGCTATCATGCTCATCCATCACCATGACAGTTCAGGGACTGAATTCTCTTTCTCGCCTCGGCCAGTACCTGCAAGGCCTAGTAGGGGTGAGCTAATGCCCGTAGTCAAGATTAACTTTGTGTAGTGTTATGTGACATTGATAGTGACATGGCATAATCAAGATATAACACAAATAGGAAAATAAAAAATAAGACATGCGTCTCAACCAATAAGTCAACTCATGTTTAAATATTCAATCCATGCACTATATCATCATGACTGCAATGCAGTGTCAAACATTCCATGATTATGAGCAATTCCTTATTATTTATCATGTTCTGAGGGAACAATGGCTTTATTGAGCTTTCATCAACGTGCCAACCACTGACATGTTGACTTTCACCTTGCAATACGCTAAACCAGTAAACTTCTTGGGTATGATGATTCTGGGGTTTTCACGTAAGGGAGGAACAATCCTTGCTTACTTATTCTTCCCTTTCTTTATTATTATTTCATTAATAGTACCATGCTACCATAATCCATATCCCTGCGAATATCTCATAAAGTAGCATTATCGTGTAATTCAAAGCATGGTAATCATAAATAATAACAATTATGCCCAATAATCACGTAAGGCAAGATGATAAAAATATTAATTCATGAACATTGAGTCATAACAAGGTGAGCTTCAAATATTGTCTCGTGTAATAAAATGCCCAAATTGTTTCGATCGTTTAGACGTCATCCAACACTTATTTCCTTTGAATTACAAGTCACTAGACCCTCAAGTTTATATTATCACGAGCAATGAATTAAAATTTCACAACCACCAGATCACACTTAAATGATTAATCTCATCATTTTAGGTTCAAAATCTAATCAAACGGACCTCAAAAATGGTTCAGAATGTCAAAAAAGCTAGGGTAAGGTGTTTCTGAATATAGGGTACAATCCAGAGGTCTCGGGCACGTGAGGCTGCACCATAGTCATGATGGGTGTGCCTCCGTTGAATTGATGCCAGGTCTTCTTCCCCACAGAGCTGACCAACCCCTTTCTCTCTCTAAAATTATGGTTTTCTTTTTCTAAAAGAAATCCCCACCTTTTCCCCTTTATCTTCTCTTTCCTTTTCCTTCTACTCACTTTGGTACTTGAACTGACCATGGCCAAGAAGAAAAAAAGAATTACTCACTGGCCCACAGATTTCAGCAGCTAGAACAGCCATGGCTGAACTGCCCTGAGTAGCCAGCCCCTTGCTGGTTGTTTATCTTCTTCCTGTATTGCTCTCTCTCTCTCTCTCTTGGTTTACCGTCTTTAAACACATCACCAAATCATCAAAAGTACACACACGGTCATCCCCTCGGCAGCCATGAAAGCCATTAACATATCCACCGATTCACACCTAACCACACACCTGCATGCACATACACACACACACGCATGCACACTTAAATGTACATAAATAGAGTGGTTCCCCCGCAAAGACCACAACACCATGCCCATGTACCAATTTCTCACCAACCCAACCTTCACACTGGTTCTTCACAAGAACTTGCACATACAAAGTTCACTTCGTCAGCTCAATCAATCACCAAACTGCCCATACCACGTACATATGTGTATACAGGTAATACTATACTCCAATACACCCATTCATGGACCACAAAAATGAGTCCAATCAAGCCACGATAATCAAATACCAATGCCCAGCAGCAAAACCTAAGAAATATGTAAACAACAATGTATGCAATCATAAAAAAATTTAGCGAACAAGACAATTTTGAGTTGTCTATCACCCTACCTTTTGTCTTGCCGGAAGCCTTGTTGGAGAACCTTTCAACTTCTCTCACCCCAAAGCTGCCGTCTGTCTATTCCTTTCACTCGATTCTCTCTTGGAACAAAACAAGAACTCGCAACTCTCTCTCATCCTATGTATACATACTATGAGATATACATCCATAAAATTTCAGAATTGCCCTCCAGTCTTTATTAAGTTAAAAAAATGGGATCCTACTAGGTGAATAATTTATTGAGAATACCCAACAACATGCATTAGATATTCAAATTATAAGATAACGAATTATAAAAAAAAATAAAATAATATCTAAAAGAATGTTGGGGTTTTTTCAAGTCATGTCCACAAAGGGTGTTGGTAGCATTCAAGTCTTGAAATAATATGCTATAATCATTTCTATATCTGTAGATAACATGCAGAATATTTGACATTCACCCTGTGTGATGTCAAAAATATAGGCATTCCTATCCTCCAAAATTTGCTTGGTTGTGGACAATATTGTGTTGGTTGTATATAACTTTTTATAGAGTTCTTTACAAAATGTGGCTAAATAATTTATGCAGTATATTCTTGCTGTACAAATACTTTATTATGAAACCTTTTTGTTTTTGTTTCACAAAGTTAGCCTTTTCTTTCGATATAATGGCTGTGATTTTATTAGTTAAATATTAAATTAGTCATAGAAAACAAGGAACTGATAAAATATGCAATATAAAAAATGTGTTGGCGACAAGTGAGGAACTAATATTTTGTTAAGTAAAACATATATGTGTTTTGTGGTTGCATACACTAATAAATGGGGATGCAAATATCAGGAAGTTCAACTGAACATTAATTAATAGCATAGGTACTATTTTAACTGTCAACGAATAAGGTTACATTTTGTTGTAGTTCCTCCTGGATTCAATTATTTTTGGGATAATCTAGACTACGGATATATATATATATATATATATTGATTTCACTTATTGACAAAGAACTAACTAGAATATGTGTTTCTCTGGTGATATAAGCTCTTGGTAAATATGTAGTTGTCATAAGATTCATGGAGAGGTGGGTAAGAGAATTCAGTAATGAGTTTATTCTTACTTTTTGCTTTTTAGTGAAAGATTGACAGTGCCAAATCCCAAAGGACTTTGACCACACATGGCAATGGTATTATAGATATTAGAATCAGGAGATGGATTAAGAAATTGCAGAGGTCCAACAATAATATGGAAGGCAGAGATTAGTCAACCTTAACTTTATATAGGGAAGTAATGCAATAATTTCTAATAGGGAAGTGGGATCTGAAATGTAATGACCCAAAATGTGAGAAACTGGTTACAATTTGGGAGGGCAGAACTCCAGCCAGATAATACTTCACCGTGCACTTGTGGACAATTACGTGCATCCAAGGAAACACGTCTGCAGCTTTGTCTCTAATTTTCTGATTCAGCCATTAAATTGCTCTCTGATTGTTTTTGCACTATGGACTCAATTCTATTAAATAAAACCATGACACCCAAAGTGCTTATGGTCACAAAATCTGCCAGCACAAAAAATTCTATCTCCCCCTTTGGTAATTACGTGACAAAACATAATAAGAACAGATACATGAAAAAGATTCGTTGATTCAACAAACAAAATCAGTCTTGCATTGGATTATGGGTCACTTGAGTGCTTAAAAAGTTGCACTTCACTCTGACAACAAAACCATCAAACGGAAAGTGTGGTATAAACCAATAAACCAATATAGTACGCCCATTAAACTTTCACAACGTTTGTTGCTTGCATATATTGCATTGATTTTGCCATTTACAAGCATAAAAATTCTCTCCCTTAGTAAAATGCAAGGATATTCTTCTCTGCCCACATATTTTTCTGCACCCTTTTTGTAATGAATTGACAAAGGTTGTTAAGAACAAAACTCAACTAATCTTATTCAAAACACATAGAATAAAAATAAAGTGTGACTATGCATACGAGTAGAGTCTCAATAGTATTAATGCACAAGGACACATAAATCAAATAGTACTCAAAAAATATTAATAAGAACTTGATGCAAGGACTAAATTGAAATTTTAGGCCTCTATCACAAAATGATGATGTTTATGAAAACAACCAATTGTGGGTATACGGAGAATTTACATGCAATAATCCACTTGTCTCCAAAAACTGGTATTGCTCAATATTAACATGACTATTTAAATTCTAGAGAAACTTGCACTACTAGAAGTCAAACCAATGATGTCCTACAATCCTTTGTGTGTATACTCTAACTTGATATTTCCACATCTTTTTTTAATATTTTCTCAATGCAATCATGTGGTGCCTTTCATACTGTTGAATATGGTAGCCCTCTTCATTAACTTTACTCAAAGCTGTAGTTGTACGCACATCAATAGTAGTTTCACTTTTCACATATACTTATAGGTGGTCCTTTTCATCATATAATTTTTTTTTTCCCTTTTGCTGCATGAGAGGGAAGCAATAAAAATGCATCTCATAGGTGTGATAGCAGTAATCAATATCAATTTTAGGAACACAACTATAGGTCAATCTGGTAGGCGATTTTCTTAAAGAGCATGAGAATATTGCAAACTAACAAAAATTACCTACATGCATTAAACCAAGTCAGTAGCATCAAAAGTGTGCAAAAACACTAGGTTCATAATAATAAAAGCCAGCACTCAAACTAAGAGTAAAGAGTTAAACCTTAGTGATGCACATTAGTTCTATGGAAAACACAGCTTCATTCTCATCATACGAAATTAAGCATAGATTCTTTTTGCCTTTCAATAATAAATGCCATTTTAATGCTATCAATTTATTAGTATGAACTCTTATTTTTGTTGATCCAGGTTGAATGTTCAAATCCATCTTTACTTCCTGAACCTGGAAAAAGGAGGTCAATTGAAGAGCCATTTGTGAAGGTTATTGATTGTTCCCTAGGTTATTTCCCTTCTGGATTTATTTCCCTTCTAGGGCAATTATATGCTTTTGAATAATATCTACAGATTGAGATGCTCACTCCTAAAGACTATATTGGTCCACTTATGGAGCTTGCTCAAGATCGACGAGGAGTGTTCAAAGAAATGAAATTTATTACCGAAAGTAGAGCTTCAATCACCTATGAGTTACCTCTAGCCGAGGTACCCTTGTGCAATTGTGTTTTCCATTTACTATTGACAAGATTATGTGAGGCTATGTTCAATTTATTGCTGACTTTTCTATTGACAAGATTATGTGAAATGCTATATTCAGTTGCATTGTCAATTTGCCTTGCAGATGGTAGGGGATTTTTTTGATCAGTTGAAGTCCAGAAGTAAGGGTTATGGTAGCATGGAATACTCTTTTATTGGGTATGTTGAAATGAAGTTTTTGTGGTATATAAGCTCATCTTCATTACCATATAAGTGCAGATCATGTCTTATTGTGGATGCAATTAATAGTTGAGATGCTTCTTTATGAACCAGTAATGGTAACTCGAACAAGTTGGATAATCTATGAGTAAGAAATTTCTCCTACTAACATCCAAGAAAATAAGTTTGTGCAACAATTAGGTTTATTTATGAAGTATAGTTTCACTTTCTTCCTTTGTTTTTGTCTTTTCATTTTTTTTATTCCTTTAATGAGATGTTTTTTTTGGGTTGGCTTTAATGAGATGTTTGCGCTTTCTTAATTCCAATAATATCTTCTTTGAAGTTTCAAGATGGTTAACAATTTTGATGTTAAATTGATCTTTTGTTGCTTGACTTATAGAGTAAAACCTTTGGTGTTTTCAATAAACAACAAGACAAGTTCAATGGTTAAAGTCTTCTTGTGGACTTCATGGCTCAAGTGTTCAGTTTTCTTAGCAAGGAGGAATCTTTTATTAGTTAAAAAAAAAAAAGTTCATGTGTAGCCAATCATGCTAGTTTTTTCCCCTTTTATGAAGCATGGACACGTCTCCGAGTCAGACACGCGTCTGTCTTTGACCTATTTTCCTATTATTTTGGAGCTAAACACGAGACCGATGTGTTTGAACATGCATGTCCATTTTTTTGGGACACCTCACGGACATGGAGGGGTTCCTCTTGTAATTTTGGAATGTTTCAAGTGAGGGGTCAATGTATAAATCATAAAATTGAGCAATCGACGCTCAGCAACCAGTCAAGAGAAGAAGCAACAGCAATAGAAGAAGACGAAGACCGAACAAATCTTCTGTCATGCCCTGAAACTTGGGTTGATACAATGAAAATAAAGTAGTTTTGGGGGGAAAAAACCAAATTTACAATTGTTTAAAAAATAATTAGACCAAATCTAATAAAGTCCCTGGATAAATTAGAGCCATCTGCATGTCCCTTAAAACTGAAAAATATATGTGAATCTGAAAAATCCCAAATACAACTCTTGAAAATATGATAGGAAATTCTCAAAGTACTAATTAGATAAACAATAGGAAAAATCAATCATATCTAACATCTAGCAAGTTCAAGCATTTGTCTACAATTTTCTAACTAGGTTACCTATTTAGAATTTTGTTTTTATTTCCTATTTTGGCATTGCATATATGTACGACAATTGTGTAAGGAATTTGGAGATTTTGGCATATTAAATTTTACAGAATATCGAATACCTCTGTCCTCTGTCTCTATTTTCTTCTCTCTTCCTTCCTTGGTTTCTTCTTTCTTCTTATTCCTTCTCTCCCACTCTTCTCATTTGTTGTTACTGTCATTGTTACTGGTTACTGCCCTACGTCAAAAGGATTTTCTACAAATATCCATTATATTTTTTGCTTTTCAGATGTTATAAAAAATAAAAGTACATATTTTCTGATGTGTTCCCCTACATCATTTTTTAGACTTATTTGAAAATTGTTGTGTCGGCGTGTCCGTATTTGAAAACTTTTGCGTCCCAGTTGTATTGTCTGACTTGTGTCTAAACTAATTTGAAAATTGCTTTGTTGTATTTGTGTCCCATATCCTTGCTTCTTAGTTTTTCTTTTTTTTCTTTTTGGGGTTAATAAAGATTAACTTAACCTTCTCCCACAAAATCTGTCTTCTTTTTTTGTTTTACATGGCATGCAAGCAATTATATCTTCTTGGTTTTTCCCAGTATGTTTATAGATGCGGAATATATTTTCTAAAAAGTGTGACTGCTGTTTTCAATTTGTTATTTATCCTTTTGACTACCAGGTACAAGGAAAGTGAATTGATAAAGCTTGACATTTTGATTAATAATGATCATGTGGAACCTCTGGCAACTATTGTGCACAAAGATAAGGTAGTTGCTCTTGTTCACTTGATTTTGTCATTCCAATTATAAAAAGCATGCATAAAAAGGAAGTAAAGCTTGAAGAATCTAAGGGGAGTTGACCTCCAACTAAGGGAACATGGTGGTGGAGTGAAGAAGTTAAAAATGCAATTAAAAGCAAGAAGCCAAAACTGACAAAAACTTTGAAAAATATAGAAAAAAGCTAAAAAATATGAGGCTAAGAAGGTGATTAGGGAGGCCAAACATAAGTCTTATGAGGATCCACATCTTGAGCTAAAATAAAGAAAAGATAGGAGAAAAACATAAATATAAACTTGCTAGGATAAGAGAAAGAAAAGTCATAACTTATACTGTGTTATACTGACAATGATGACGAGAGTGTGGAGTAATTATTTCCAAAGCAAATTTAATGGAAACCAATTGGGGAGCTTAAGTTTAGGAGAACCTAGTGACTTTGCAAATAATAAGAGAAATTTTATAAAAAAATTAGGGTAGCAGAGGTAAAGAGGTCATGAAAAATATGAAACTATGAACTCATCAAAACAAAAAAGTAAAAGATGAAAATAGGAAAAGCGATAGAAGCTTAGGAGTGTTTAGCTGTGGAAGGAGCGGTTTAGTGAGCTAATTCATTTACAAAATTTTACAAGCTACGAAAATGCTTGATGAATTGTTGTTCACCCAAGAACAAAGGAGAAATACAAAGTTGCAATAACAATACGGTATTCAACTTGTGAGTCATATAATGGAACTTTTGGGAGAAGAGCAGGAGGGGAGAGAAAAGGGGGGGTTGTTTTTTTTTTTGGGGGGGGGGGGGGGTGGGTGGGGGCATGAGACAACAATTATTAAAAATTAATTTGTTCTTACATCTAGCAGATCTATAATGGAAGCTGCTTTAGTACTTGGGGGTGCTGAAAAAAAATAGAGAAAATGAAGAACAACCACTACAGTTATTCGTTGAATTAGAAAAAGCACAAGATAGGGTTCCTTGGGAGACATTGTCAAGGGTTTGAAAATAAGGAATGTCAATTAGTTATATTGATTTGATTTAGGACATGAGGAGTAGAGCTGACTAGTATTGAGAGAGGGCAAGAACCCAGAATTTCCAATACTGGTAAAACTTACACCAAAGATCAACACTAAATCCTTATATTTTTGCACTAATTACAGATGATCTTACGAGGCACGTTCAAGATGATGGTGTCTTGTGGTTTATATGTTTGGTTTTAGTTAATGAAATTAGAGTAGCAGTGAAGTCTGAGTAAGAATTATGGAATGCCTTTGAATTGAAAGGCTTTTGGTTCAGTAGGACTAAGAATACAAGGACTGCAAGTTTAGCAAAACTAAAGGTATAAATGACGATAAATGAAACTTGAAGGATAAGAGATATGTAAGAGTGACCAATTATGGTAATTTGGATCAATTATCAACTGATGAGTGTCCAAGGAGGAGTGATTCGATCAACATTGTTAAAAGAAATAAAGGAAGATAAAGGAGGGCATGTGTTGAGGCGGTAAGAAAGGACATGATTGCCTTAAACTTAACTGAGGAAATGACTTTTAGTAGAGCCAATTGGAGGAAATGGGTCCCATGTATTTGCTCCCAAGTAACTGGGACAAAGGCTTGTTGAGTTGATTTGTATCCACAAGGATAGATTATGTTGCCTGTAGACTTAGAGCAGGATGGATGAAATGGAAGCGTGTCTTATGAGTGCTGTGTGATTATAGAGTTCCTGGTAAATTGAGAGGAAAGTTTTTTCTGATGGCTATAATTTCAGCTATGCTGTGGGGTACAGAATGTTGGGCACTAAAGATGTAATTTGTTTAAAAAACAAATGTCTATAAAATGAATCTCTCGAGATGGATGAATGGTTTTGCAAGAAAAAATTGATTAATGCATCTATGGGAAGCTAGGAGCAACACCAATTGAAGCTAAAATGAGAAACTTGTTTGAGGTGGTTTGGCTTTTGTGCAATTGTAGACTATATGTATTGAGAAGGAATGATATGATTCTTAATAGAAGGTGCCAAAATGCCTTTTGGAAATCTAAGAGAGACATTATTAGAGTTGGTTTGAAAGGACATCATTGCCCTTAACTTCATGGAGAATACAATTTTGAAGAGAGCCAACCAAAGAAAATGTAATTGTAGCCAACACCAAGTGATTAGTGTTAAGGTTTGGTGAGTTGAGTTGAGTTTGAGATCAATACATAGAGAGTAAAATCTAATATTCATTGCATCAGTGGATTTTGGCAAATAAAACTTGATGGGGTAGAGTTTTGGACATCAAACAAGAGGAACTTTGTTGTGCATACATGTATCTACGTGTTTCTGCAAATGAATATACTGCCATTATGCGAAGTTGGGTTTTGCTTTGGTAATTACTAATTCCTATAAAGGTTCAAATGATTATGTGATTTCATAGTTTTCCCTCTATGTTTGTATATCAATGGAAAAATGACGTCAACGCTGATGTGAGTAAGACTGATTTACTTGTGGTGGCTGTAGTAAAATTGCCATTAATTGGCTTTTATGTAAATGTGTGAAATGCTGGTTTTGAGTATCAGGACAACCGTGTTGTGCAATTAGCTGGATATTAAGGTGGCACCCAGTCCACCACTCTTGAAATAGACATGGGGACAACTTGTGAGCAATGGCCTTTGTTGGTAATTGTGGTAAATTTTAAAAAAATTGCTGAATTTGTTTTGTATTAGTATTGTTAGATGGTCGAAACTCCAAACTGTTTGAAGTTATAGTAAACACTAAATGGATGTGCTAAATATATTTAGCCAACATCCAACTACTGTATAATACTTGTAAGCGTCAATATCCTATAGTACAAGCTAGGGCAACTCTATCCAATACCATACGTGATAAAAGACGATTTAGCCACATATAGGACCATCGGAGGTAGCAATGACTTTCAGATTTGTAACACTGCACGTACCTTTTGTATTAATCTATATATAATATAGGAAAGGAAGCTGTTATCGTCGTGGTTGTGATAAGTGGCTCATTTTGAGTGGATCTAAAAAAGTTTTTTGTTTCAAAAATAAAAGAAGATAAATAATTATTTGGTTCTCTTTGGTTCATTGTATATGTATTTATTTTTTTGGATTGTGATTCACTGTACTTATTCAATGTAACAATGATAAACAATTATTTGCTTGTCCCTTTGGTTTACTGTACATGCATTTACTTTTTTAGATTATGATTGATTGTACTAATTATTCAATGTACTTATTTAGTATTTATGGTGTTGTCTAGATGAAGGAATATGAAACTTTGTTTTTCATGATTATTTATTGTAGGTGTGAAATTGATGCCACTATATGTGTATTTAAAATCCATATATATATCTATATCTATATCTATATAGAAAATGAGGACATTATCGCTATGGGGGCAAAACGTGGCTCATTATGGTAGCGACATGTGGCTTCTTTTCTTAGAGTTATATATCTGATATAAATACATTAGATTACTGTACTTTATTTTTGTCATTATGTTTATTTTGTTAATGTATTTGACATAAATGCACTTTGTTGTTTGTTCATTGTATTTATTTGGTTCATATATTGGATATAAATATATATAGCTTTTTACATTTGTGTTGGATATCAATGTATAGGTTTTATCTTTTTGAACTTCATACCACTATACCATGTATTTTCTATTGTACTACTGTCATGCCCCGATTTTTGAAGGTCGAATATTTAAAGAATAAAGTTTTAAACGTTGAAAAGTCCAAGTCAAAATTAGGAGCCACGTCAGATTTTGGTCAAAATAGGTTTTGAAATTCGTTTTAAAGATAGTTTTTACTTTAACAATTTATGGAACAAAACTGCGTGGGTCCATTTGTATCTTGGACAATCCCATTTTTTTTTTTGAAACCTGTTTAAAGGAAAATATTTCAATCTCAAATCTCCAAACTCCAACGACAATTCCAAATCTCCAAATCAAATCACAATAAGCAAAGTAATGATGATGTAAGTAATAGTACAGTCATCCAAAATTAAAAGGAGTGAAAGTTTAAAGGTACAACACCATAACTAAAAGAAATAAATTAAAACCCATAGATAACACGGTAGGGGTTCAAAATGTATAAGAGATGCCCGGTGTCCTAATCTCAGTCCTCAAGTCTGCTTGCCCGAGGGCCTACCTGCAACTGTTGTAGGGTGAGCATTTCCACGGCTCAAGTAGGAGTTTATGCTATCGGGCTAATAAGAATGAGGTGATATGTGTAAGTGTACAAATAAAGATGCGTGAAAATAAGTATATACAATCTCTAAATCCTCACTCCCTACCCTATGCTTAATGGTATAATGCAAGCACACGCACATATTAATTAAACAAAAATCAAACACATATAACATCAAACCACAAACTATTTAGTCACAAACAATAACATAAATTAAATTGACTTTATGAAACAAAACTAAAATGATTTAATGCAATAATAAATAAAACAAAATAAAATAAAATACCAAGACTCACCCAAGTCCAACCCAATGCAAATGCATGATGCAACCGGCTGTACTGAGGAGGGGATACAATTCTACCTGCAAGCTCTTCCGCTCTTTATGGGATATCACCCAAGGGACGCGTGTTTCTCAATAATTCCACTCTTTATGGGCCGCACCCAAAGGATGCGTGTGTCCCGTTAAATGAGGCACTAGGCCTTTATTCTAATTCAAATTCCTAGGGCCAAGGCTTTAAGCCTATACCCGACCATGCCCAATATCAACATAAATGCCACACAACATAAAACTAATAACATTGAAGTTATCAAATCCCAAGCCTAAACTAGGCATCCAACAACACATAACCAATATGTAAGTTTACGCTCCACTTTAATCATTATCTTTATCCAATTAATATCACATTGCCATACTATTAACTCTATGCACATCTTAGGCATAAAAATGTTTTTAATTATCCATTTTACATCCATTCTACATTATGTCAAGCAACCAAAAATACTCAATTGATTTATTTTGAAATTTCCCAATAAACTCAGTCCGAAAATTACCTAATAAATGTAGTCCGAAAATTACCTAATAAATGTAATCCGAAAATTACCTAATAAATTTATTTAAATCAATCACACTTCAAACATAACTCATATACACATCACTCACATAAATATGAAACAAACTTCACTAATCAATCATTTATGGTGAAAACCCCTAATTTTATTTATCAAGTAAACATGATAAATTTCGAAATTTTTATTCCAACCATTCAAGAAATAACCAAGGCATCAATTCTAACTCATCATCATAAATATAACAACAATCAATTAAGAGAATCAAGAAACGAAATTAAAATAAATTTTCAAGTTCGAATAAAACCCTAGAACTCAAATTAAAATCTCTATGGTCATGGTTTCTACCCAATCTTCCTATAAAATCTCAAAATCATTAACCCCATAGCAAAACCCAAGTGTAAAACCCCCTACCTCGGTATAGATTGTCTCCCACGAGTGAAATCAAGTTGTGAGAGTCCTCTTTAAATCCTCCACCACCAAGCCTTAAAAGGGAAAATACAAACCCCAAGTCAAGGTATAAAAATCTAGGTCAAAAGGGGATTAAAATGCACAAAATAATTGAAGAAGCCAAAGAAGAAGAGCAACAAACCAAGAGAGAGACAGCTCTCTGTTTGTTGTTGCGGTGAACGCACGGGAAAGAGGGAGAGAAGGGTTTCAGCTTTTGTTTTAATTTGACTTTACACTAATTACAGAAAACTCCCCTAAGTTTGTATAAATTTTCAAAAACACCCCAGGCCCTCTTTTGACCGAGTTGACCGGGTCATTACATCTACTGTATAATGTATTTACTAAATTCAAAATGAAAATTAACTCCATTATCTTTTTAAAATTTCAATTATGAATTCAAATGCCCAAGTCATCAATAATTATAACATTATAAATATAATATCAATATAATTATATATATCTATATCTATATCTATATACAATATACATATATAACTAGGCCATTATCGTTGTGGTTGGGACATTTGGCATCTTTGCTTTTAATTTTATTTCATTTTTTGTGATTTAATCCATCAAACTTCTTTTCCCTATATAAGTTAATCAATAATTAATGAAAGATCTTATTTTCTTACCTTATCATTATGGTGGCGACACTTGGCATTCTTTATTTTTAATTATTTTTTACTTTTTGTGTTTTATTATTAAGCTTCTTTTCCCTTTATAAGTTAATCAACAATTAGTGAAATATATAACTTCTTTAAACTTTTTAGAATTAATCTTAGATAAAATAAATATGAATTTACTAAGAAGTATAAAAGTCAGTTGACTATCTTTTTAGTTTCCTTAAATACATACATTCTTTATACTTGTAATAATGTTTGATATATATAATTTTCTTGGAAACTATACATTTGCATTTAATAAGAATTCCAAAAGTCAAGTTGACTATCTTCTTAGTTTCTTGAACTATTATTAAATACATGCATTCTTGCATTTTCAATATTATTTCATATATGTAATTTTCAAACAAAATGGTTAAAAGTTATGCCATTATACATTGTATTTACCAAAATTTAGATAAAATGCATCTTCACTATCTTCTCAATTATTTCAATTATTAATTTAAGTTGTTGTGATGTGTAGCATACTTTGCTTTTCATTTTTTTTACTTTTTGTTTTTTAATCTATCTAGATTCTCCTTCCTATGTGAATTAATAAGTAATTCTGAAATATATATCTTTTAAACAATTTACAATTTATTTTTAGATGAAATGCATCTAAATTTAGTAAGAATTCTAAGACTCATTTTCGAGATTATTCAAATTCTCTTTTCAAAGATACATTTTCAGATCCTTAAAATTCAATGAGAATTTTGAGAGAGTTGACTATCTTCTTAACTTTGTCAACTATTAACTTAAATTCATGCTTTTTTCATACATATAATAATTATTCATATACATATTTATCGTAGAGAAAAAAAATCACGTGCATTGCATGGGCATAAAACTAGTTTATAAGAAAAGGAGAAAGACAGATTGAGACAACATATGTAGTCACGGTTATCAGATTCAGGATGTGAACTGGCCAATGCTACTTGGTGGGATAAATTATTAAATAAAGCAAATATTAAGATTCCTAGCTATTATGTCGAATACATAATTTGTATAAGTAAAAGAAAATAGGAAATATGAAAAAGTGGAACTTGAAATAAAAAAGATGAATTTACCTGAAAGAGTACGTTTTTTTTTTTAAATGTACGGATGAGAAGAAAGGTAGGACAGAGAGGAGGAGAGGGACTCATTCTGTTTCTGTGGACATTAATTAGATATATCTTCCACTGTCTGCGGAGAAATGGCTGTATTGGATATTTGATGGTTCTTAACAACAATAATCAATATTTGTTAAGGATGGCATCAGATTTCCCATGAATACATCAATTTGTAATCTACAATTGAGAGTGTATAATGAAGATGAAGGTCTTGGGCAAATAACTGAAATGATCAACATGTCTGGGTGTTATTGCCAGTATTAAGTCTAAATAGGTCCCAACTTTTTGCTTAAGTTAGCTGCTATGTCTTTATAGTTGTGTTGAATGTCAGGTTTCAATTTTTGTGATGCCTGCAACACCCTCAAACTAAGTAACGTCAAAGAACTCCAGTTGAGAATGGAGAGCTCTGTTTAAAGTATCTTTTGTCTATTGGAGAAAGGGTTATATTTCTCTGGAGTACTTTATTTTTATTTTTTTTATCAGTTGTTATTCCTCATAAGAAATTTTTTTCTGAAGGTTTGGTCTCGACTATTTATGAACTTCCAGTGGTTAAAGCATAACAATTATTGATTCTTAGACCTTCCAACTTTGTAATTTCTTGAGCTTAATGTTGATATATTTTTATGTTTGTATGTCCTTTTAGTTGTTATATTGACAAAGTTGTGAAATTAATGTATCCTGCCTCTTCAGGCATATGCCGTGGGGAGGGCTTTGACTCAAAAGCTAAAGGAACTTATACCGCGTCAAATGTTCAAAGTTCCCATCCAAGTAAGACCCTAATAATTTTTAGTAGATAAATGGACCAGGAATTCAGGAATGAAGATAAAAGTAAAATTCAGTAGTCTTTTTAGACACATCCTAAGTTGAGATCATAAACATTTGTGTGGTGCAATCAATTATTGACCAGATAATATCCATTATTCTGGTTACTGAAGGATGAGATGTGAGCTTCAAGTTATATGTATTCTTGTTTTTTGTTTTACCTTTATGATAAATTTTTGTCCCTTTTTTTCCCTTATGAAAAGGAACAATCTCCAATGCATTCATCCCCTTCTTATTAGCTCATAGCTTTGTCTGGGATTCTTGAGGGCTGATGGAAAGCTGCATAAGGTGATAATAGATACCGAGTACTTAGCTTACGAACATCTCTTGCTACTGTTTTATTGTCATGAGGGGACTAAAAAATTTAGTGCCTTTACGCTGTCTTTTCCTTCTTATTATACCTAAGAAGCACGGACATGAACATGTGTGTTCGACATGGTGACACGGCAAATTTAAAAAAATGCAAGACACGACATAGCGGGGATACGACAAAATTATATAATTTTTAATATTTTTATATGGCAATAAATTATTTTTTATACATCTTTTTATTTGTTATTTATCTACTCATAAATAATGAAAATAGTACTGAAGTAATTTTAATTTAGAAAGTCTTTCATTTAGTTCTTTTGGGTTTATTTATTTTTTGATTGATCATCTCCCAATGTTACATCATTTAACGGCCCATTAAATTGGGCCTAAGAGATCATTTTTGAAGAACAAAAAAATCTTTTAATTTTCAAACAGCAGCCCATTAAATGGGCCCATTAGATATCAGAGCACAACATACATACACTACGCAAAAGAAAGAAGCGGCGGCTGCAGTCCTGTGTACACAAAACCAAAAAAAAAAAAGGGAAAGAAGAGGAAAAAAAAAGGAGTGTAGGGGTAGATCTGGAGGCAGAGGGGCAAAGACCAGGTAAGTCTTCTTCTTCTTCTTTGCTGTTGCCGCTGCCACTGCTACTCCTTTTCTGTTGTTGCCGCTGCCCCATCTGCCGCCCACTGCCCCTTCTACTTCTTTGACTGTTTCGTTCTTGCTGCCGTGTCCCACAAGTGTCCGAAAATGGACAAGCGTGTCCAGAGCGTGTCCGGGGTGTGCCTGGCAGAGAAAAAGTTGAAAAAAAGTTGAGACACGGGTCAATGCGTGTCCGTGTCCGACATGTGTCGGACACGCAGATGGCAGACTTCCAGGATTGTCCATGCTTCCTAGTATTATACCCTTGGGAAAAATTTTGTTATTGAGTTAGTAGCATATAGAAGTGGTTGGCAATTGAAGAATTTAGGTCCTTTGTCTGACAAAGGAGAGATGGAGAACTTCTTCATTCACTGCAGCTTTATCAAATGAATTCGGTCACTGGAGACAACTTCGGAGTTCGGGCTCTTTTGTGTAAGCTGTTTTATTGGAGCTATTCTCAGTTTCTGCCGATTTGGCTAAAACATGGCTTTGACTGAAAAGCTATCTTGGATTAAAAATACTAGTTTTGACCATAAACTTTAAATCTGAGTAAAATCACAATTCTGAACTCAAGACTTGACTTGACTTGACTTGACTTAAAACCTCTAATTTCGCTTATTCACTGCAATTTGTCTCTGGAAAGCAAGGAGGGATGGGGCCAGATGCATTAATACTAGTTACTACAGAAGTAGAAGATAAAAATGATAGTGGATGAAGATGTAGCATTGATGAACGTGGGACCAAAACTAATGTAAGGTGGGGAAGGGGCATCTTTGCCTGCAATATGAGCAATATTTTGGTATAGATAGACTAAAATCACCAAATTTAAATGTACTGTTAAGATTGCCGACTTGATATCGGTGCGGCTTTTTCGTTATTTTTTTTTTCTTTCCCATTTTCTTTTGTACAAGAAGGGTTTTATTGGCAGGGGGCATGTATACGTTAAGATAAATGCACAACCAGTTTAAGTGAGACAGCTCATACAAGAATGAAAAAGTTAATACAACAATGTCAGAAAACAACAGCAGTAATCCTCAACAAATGCTATATTTCTTTCTCGAAAATGTGCATATGCCTTTGTACAGCATAAAAATTTCCCTGATGTTTCAAAGTATCAAGATTATCTGTTTTCAAAATATATCATGACCTATTTCTTCTCACTACAAACTTAACTCTCTGTTTTGGTCAAGAGCTTGTATTTGACTAATGCATATCATCCATTCCCGTAGGCAAGAGATATAAACTTTGATGGATTGATAAGAAATATTTCTAAACAATATTTTGTGAGTAAGGGATTAAACAATGCATATCAAACTCTCCAACACCCTCCCTCATGTGCAACCCTGTCTTGCATGTGGAGATGTAACATAGAGAAACAGAATGTGTTCGGGGAACAATTGCAAACAGAGGGATTGGAACCCAAGACCTTCTTCAACCTTAGCTCTGATACCATATTACAGCACAACTTATTCCAAAGACTTAAGCTGCTAGGTAAGTGGCCAAACAATGTATATCAAGCTCTCGAACAAGCATGGTGAAGTGAGATACAAGCAAAAGGGAGAAGGCTTCTGTTTTTTTTTTCCCCCAAATTATTATAAGGAGTTTTAGGATGGATGGAATCAATGTTTTTGAACTAAGAAAAAATCAAATGGATTAGCAAAAAATATTTTCTTGACAATGTTGTGGTTAAAATGGCAGGCTTGAGATAGTATTAAGGGAAACTTTCTTTCATTTGCGTTGTAGTGAGTTTTAATGTAGGCATAACTACTATTTTCGAACTAAGAAAATCTATAAATTGGCTAAAAGGTTTATTTTGCAAAATAAAAAAAGTATCAATTAATTGAGAAGAAATATGATCAATGTGGTATGTAAATACAAACACAATTATATGCAGTGAGTTTGAGTGTAGAACTTTGATCATATAAAGTCTAATTGCTATAGTGTAGGGAGTTAGTGGCAGTATGCAATGTGGAGAACTATGTTGAAGTATCTGCAGTTTTAATGTTGGAGATTATAATTTAATTTCTTGTTCAAAAGTGAAAGCTCCATGGTTTATTTTATGTTTTAATGAAATTACCTTAGATAATAGACATGCAAATTCTACAGGATAGACACTTCTAAGAAGTTTTTACATTGTTGCCGGACACCGACACTCCTGGGACACTCCCAAACACGTGTTAAACATGTGTTTAAATGTGTCTTATTATTTTTAAATTTTTTTAAGGAATGGAGAAGCTTCAAACCCTGGGGGACACGTGTCCATCTCCTAGATACACATGAAACGTATTGGAAGTTGAAGAAAATAAGGATACAGTAAAATAAAAGTAATGTGGTTTTATACCTTTTGAATTGTTATGATTTAAAATTTTAACTTGTTTTTTTCTTGCTTTATGTTAGATTTAAACTATGGATTGAATGATCAATCATGTTTTTCTTATTAAATTAGTGCAAAGTTTTCAATATTTTTGGTGGTTTGGGGATGTTACATCGTATGCATAGCAAATAAAATTTATAAAAAATATTTTTTGCCGTATCCTCGCCTTGTCCGTATCTCCATCTTTAGAAATTGTTGTGTCCTGTGTTCGTACTCATGTCTGTGTGTGCGCTTCTTGGTTGTATTCAAATTGGATATCTTTTAAGGGAGTTAAGGAAAAAATTAACAAACATATGTGAAAGTGGCTATTGGAGTTGGATTGAAAAATTGCATTGTCAACTGGAATACTTGTCCCCCTTGCATATAATTGGTAGCTTTCTTGAAGGTGTAATCTCTAGTATCTTTTATTGTGTAGAATTTATTGATGCATCTCTATATTTTTGCCCTACATTGCTGTGCAGAAATGTAGAAGAATGCAGACAATAAAAAAGAAGAGTAAGAAAGCGAGAGCTCTTTGCCAAATAAGTTCATTTCTAACTGTAATGTTAAGTTAGCATCTGATCAAAGCTTGAGGAGATATTAATGAATGCCATTTCAAAAGCTTTAGAAGGTGTTAGTAGCATTTCTTTCTATGGAGTTTCAGACTCCAGAATTATGTAATTCAGTTTCAGCCTGCAGGTTTCCACTGTTATAGTATGGCCAACCATATTTCCCAACAATACCTTCTAAGAAAGCTCTAGAAGGACCAGAACTATATTTTTATTTATTTCTCTTTTTATTGATGAGGCTTAATTTCTTTAGGGCTTTTACTTCTGCAGAATCAATGTGTGATTTTTAAGACGAACGAACATTTCCACGTGTTTAAATAGGATTGGCTCAATTGCCAAATCTCTTCTCGTTTTGAACCTTGCGACTGATAGAAGCATTTGTTGTCTGGAACAGTTTATGTCTTAGCACTTTCAAATGCAATAAATGTCGTATATTTTTTATTGTTGTTTTTCTTTCTTTTCATTTTTCTTCTGAGCTCATTATTACAATGTAAAATGATTTTATTGTGATGGGATATATCATATATCTGTACATAATCTAATATACTTCATTGAGGTTGGAGTAGTGCTCAAAAATTTGTAATACTTGCACAACTCTATTATTTTCCTTGGTATACGTGGTTTTATCATATGTTCTTGCATTCATGACAGGCATGCATAGGTTCCAAAGTGATAGCAAGCGAAGCTTTGTCCGCAATTAGGAAGGATGTTCTAGCCAAATGCTATGGTACGATGAACAAATCTGCTCTTTGAGATTTCATGTAATCTATTGGTAATTTGTATACCGTGTTTGTATGTCTTGAATGTGAAAATTGCAAACAGCATCAAAGTAACTTTGATCTCATGGGTTTATATGACTTCTGGACTATCACTTAGGTGCAGTTCTACTATATTTTTTCTTCCATCTTGCACTTTGCATTCTTTTTCTTTTGTGGAAAGACTTCTTTCAAAATCATTGGTTTGAATCCTTCTTCTTTCAAAGTCAAAATGATGTAGAGTATGGAAGGAGGAAAGGAGGCAAATCAACAATTTTGCGTGGATTGTTTTAGAGCATCTTAATGAAGATTAGGGTTAATCAAAAATCTTATTATGACGTTACTTTTAACTTAGCATGTTGCTGGACATATTTATTTAAGTTTTATTATGTTTTAGGAGTCAAGGGTAATTTGGCAGTTTTAGATTGTTGGACGTATCTTGTAGAATGCATCTACGGGTTGCAATATGGATCAGATTTTGTTTTGGCTCTTCTAGAATGTATTCCTACGTTAAAGCTTTTGAGTTTTGTGTGTCATAGTCCTGTTAAAATTAAATATGGGTGCCATTTTTTATTCAAGAATGAGTGGAGTTCTATTAGAGAATTTGAGATTGCACTATTTGTTTAGCTGTTGCAAGGGTACGTGATGGGAATCAAGAAGGACTTCGCACATCTAGGCGAAGAAAGAAAAATCAGCAATAAATAGGAATTTTAATTTTATTTCTTATTTTATTAGTAGTTTGAGTTTGTTTAGGACTTTAAAGTTTTACTTGAACAAAGCCTCTATGTATTTATATAGAGGATTTAGATGTGGATATTGGTTATATTATTATTGAAATTTAATATTGACGATTGTTCTTCTCTCCTCTCCCTGATGTTCTCTCATTTCTCCCTTCCTTTTCTTTTCCACCTATTCTCATTTGTCTTCTCTGTTACTCTTTTGCATCAATTTGGTATCAGAGCCAAATATTGATGGACCAATATCGATCCCATCACTATCTCCATCTTAATCACTAGCCCCGGTTAAGTCCATTGTCGCACTAGTCGAACAACAACCTATTGGTGCTAATGTATAACACATGGGCGTCGTCGAACCAGATTCACCGGAGCCATTGGTGTTGCAGAACTAGATTCACTGGAGCCATAGACGTCATTGACCTAGAGCCGATGGAGACTTCTTTGCTAAAAAAAAAAAAAAAGAACGTCAATCGATCAAAACTATTTGAACTAGCTAGTGCACACAAGTTGTGCCCTGGAACCAGTGTCCCTTTTGTCGTCTTGTCCACGACATTGTCTTCATTATGGGAGTCTCTTACCAAAGCTATTCCGTCATCATCATCCCACCAGAAGTTCATTGGCGTTGACATCTACAGTGACCATTGCTGAGGATCAGATCAATCGTAGTCATGTATCAATGCCAGACTAGTGTTGAGGTCCTCGTCAGAGTTTTATCATACCTTCGTCGAAGTTACAGAGTTGTATTCTTGGAAGCCTAGGGTTTTGCAGGTCAGTCGTGTTTGAGAAGACGTTGGAAAACAAAGTGTATATTTTACCTGTACCTAACCCTTTCTCAAACCCATATCAAACCAAGACCTGAAATTTGTGAACTTACCCAACCATTAAGCCCAAAATCCACACACAAAATTTACCCATCCTGACCCAAAAGCAACTCAACCCAACTACATTCCTCTGAAACAGCAGCTATTAAAGTACTAAAGCCTACTAATCCAGAGCGAATTGCTCTCTTCCCCTCCCCCCCACCCAAAAAAAAGGGAAATTCAGAAATTCTCTGGAAAGCTTGGATCCGTTTGTGGCGCAACACACATTCATCTTGGAGCGCCGCCCCCCCCCCCCCCCCCCCCCCCCCCCCCCCCTAAAAAAAAAAAAGGAAAATTCAGAAATTCTCTGGAAAGCTTGGATCCATCTGTGGCGCAACACATATTCATCTTGGAGCTTAAGTTTGCCATAAAAAGGGTGCGCATTCTCTCTTGAAAACTTAATTCAGTAAAGTTGCAATTGGTCTAACTAGATCTTGCTCCACTTTGTTTGCTCCTTGTACCAAAAAAAAAACAAAACAAAACAAACAGTTGCTTGTTCTTCTTTAATTTTTCCCTTTTCATTTGGCCATTAGAAAAAATAAAAATAAAAATCCTTTACTCCTTTCTTCATTGTCGTTTGTTCCACCCATTTAAAACATGTGTCTTTCATCGCCCTTTTATTGTAGTTAGTGTACTTTATATGTGCATTGCATTAGCTTGTAATTTGCATTACTTAGGGCAGTTGAGTCTTATATCAGTACGTACCACACCATTCTCTTTTATTACCTTTCTTTACATAATCATGACCATAAAGGATGACCTTGTTGGATTAGACCAAAGAGTCCAAACTATAGGAACCAACGTGAGCAATTTAAGAGAGTCAGTGGACCGATTCTGTGAGGAATTCCATGTTGATTTAAAGGGGCAATTTTCCCAATGGTCTAAGTCCTTACGTCACATTGATGAACATGAAAATAGTCAACTAGTTTCGCCTAGTCATAGTAATGGCCTTGTAAGATTTTCAAATCACGGCCTCCTTCCCACTCCTGAGAGACCTCGCGACCAACATGCCCAAGAAACCCGAATTAGGGAGGGTTGAGTCTATGATTTCGGTAGGAGCGCCCCTCAAATTGTCCGTCCCACTCAGTTAGGAGATTGTAGGGGTTATCTAGGGGAGTTTGATGATTTTGAGGCTGATTTTGAGGAGATGCATAGACCATGAGAGATGCCAATAGCGTTCTCCACCTAAGTATTACCATGATTAGCCTAGGTATTTTCTTGAGGAGTTGGACATCACTAGAAAGGTCAAATAAATGCCCTAGTTATAATGGCAGGTTAGATCCTAACATTTTTTTGGATTGGATTGGCTTGTTGCCACGAAGGACGTTTGATTGGTATGAAATGTCTGACAGACATCTAGTTCATTTTGCTAAAATGAAACTCAAGGGCTCTACCAAATGATATTGGCAAGGAGTCTAACTAAGTCTAGAGCATTTGGGGGACCCGCCCATTACCTTATGTGCTAAGATAAAGTTGAAGTTGAAAGAAAAGTATCTCTCCACCTACTATAGAAGGCAATTACTTGGCCAATGGATTAACTTAAGGTAGCTGTCCTTGAGTGTGACTGATTACTTAGGAAATTTGAGGAACTTCTCATAAGGTGTGATGTTAAGGAAGAATCTTCGGTGACAGTCACTAAATTCATTAATGACCTGAGACTAGAGATTAAAAGAGAGGTCACTTTACACTTTCATGATACCTTAGAGGAAGCTTTACCGGAAGGCTCTAGATATAGAGAAGTATCATAAGTTTTCTACGCAGAGGTGCATGGTTTCTCAAGTCGGGGAGCCCCAACAGTGTAGTCTGTCAGGTCAACCCCTCCATTGTGTGTCATAACTGTCATGAAAAAGGACACATTGCTTCTTGGTATCCACAGTGTATGTTGTCTATTAAGCCAGAGTTGAGGATATTATTGGAGATGATGTCGATCAAGTGGTTGATCCTTTAGAGGACCCTTTAGAGTTTGACGAAGAGAAAGGTCATGATGACACCCACATAAGTGTTATGAGGTGCATTCTGTCTACTCCCACAAGAAATGATGAGTGGAAATGTATTAGCATTTTCCACACCTTTGTAAAATGCAGGGACAGGATTTGTAAGGTCATCATTGATGGTGGAAGCACTATAAATGTGGTCTCCAAATCAGTTGTTGCAACTTGAAGCACATCCCCATCCACTAAGAGTTGCATGGGTAGATAAAACCTTCCTACCAGTTACAGGGAGGTGCATAGTTCCACTGCTAATGGGTGACTATTCTAAGAGTATTTGGTGTGATATCCTACCTATGGATGTTGCTCACATATTATTAGGTTGCCCTTGGGTTTATGATAAAGCTGTGCTTAATCATGGCTGAGAGAATACCTATGTGTTTAAGTGTGGTGGTAAAACTTTCATATTAAGATCTACAAAACCCTCCACAAAAGCTAATGGTATAGACCATAGGCCCTCCTCTCAAGTACCCAACAAGCAAAACCTTCACGTCCTGACCAAAGGAGAGTTTCAAAAAGTTAGACAAGAGCTAGGTTTTGTTTTTAGCCTTGGTGGCTAAGGGAGTTTAGAGGCTACATTTGATCATGTAGTTAGCCTTTTTGCGGAGGTCAACCAGTTGTTAAAAGAGTTTCAAGATGTGACCTTGACAGAGTTACTAGATAATTTACTACCTATAAGGGATATTTAGCATCCATAGATCTTGTCCTAGGATCCTAGTTGTTTAATTTTTCATATTATCATATGAATCCTGGGGACTGTGCTGACATAAACAAATAGAGGGACTTTTGAAAAAGGGCTTCGTTAGAGATAGTTTGACCTCGTGTGTTGTCCCTGCTCTCTTGACTCCCAAAAAGGATAGCTCTTGGATAATGTGTATTGATAGTTGTGACATTAATAAAATTACTGTCAAGTATAGGTTTCCTATCCCTAGACTTGATGACATGCTAGATCAAATAGTTGGCTCACAATGGTTCTCCAAAATTGACTTGTGTAGTGGATATCATCAGATCCGTATTAGGCCTTGTGATGAGTGGAAGAATGCCTTTAAGACCCATGACGGATTATATGAGCGGTTAGTCATGCCCCTTGGTTTGTCCAGTGCTCCTAGTACTTTTGCGAGGATTATGAACCAGGTATTATGTCCTTTCATAGGCAAGTTTTTAGTGGTCTATTTTGATAGTATCATAATTTAGAGTCAGTCTAAGGGTGAATGCTTGGGTCATCTTCGTTTGGTTCTTAAGACATTGCGCGTTGAAAAGTTGTATGCAGATCTTAAAAAGTGTTCCTTCCTATAGACCCAGGTGCTCTTCCTAGGATTCACTATTTCTGCACAAGGTATTGCAGTTGACCCTGATAAGGTCAAATCTAATAGAGAGTGGCTTGTTCCAGAATCTATTTCTAAGGTTTGTGGTTTCCATAGGTTAGCCACTTTCTTTCTATAGGAAGTTTATTAAGGGGTTTAGGTCCATTATGGCTCCCATTACTAATCGCATGAAGAAAGTGAGTTCCACTGGACTACAACTGCATCTAGAGCCTTTGAGGAGATTAAGTAGAAAATGATTCAAGCTCATGTCTTGTGACACCCTGACTTCACTAAAGTCTTTGAGGTCTCTTGTGATGCATCAGGTGTAGGTATATGAGGAGTCTTGAGTGAAGAGGGTCATCCTATTGTGTACTTCAGTGAGAAACTCAATAAGGTTAAGCAGAGATACTCTAATTATGATAAGGAGTTTTATGCTGTAGTACAAGCATTGTGTCATTGGAGATATTATTTGTTACCTTAGGAGTTTGTGCTATACTAGGACCATCAGGCTTTGAGATACCTTCACTCTCAGAGGAAGTTGCGTTCTAAACATGCTCAGTGGGTTAAATTCCTCCAAAAGTACACTTTTGTTCTGAATCACCTTGCAACTGTTGAGAACAAACCTGTTGATGCACTCAGTCGAGTCATGGCGGTTTTATAGTCTAGGAGTGTCCATATAATAGGTTTTGATAGGTTAAAGGATGAGTACATCACTTGTCCTGATTTTAGTATCATCTTTTAAGGGGTTAGGGATGGTGATCGTATTGATTGTGTTGATTTTATACTTTAAGATTGTTACTTGTTTCGGGAATCTAACCTTTGCATTCCTCGCACTTCACTTTGAGATTTCTCAGTTTTGGAATCGCATGTTGGAGGATTCTCAGGATATTTTGGTAGAGATAAAACCATTGCCCTAGTTGAGGATAAATTTTATTGACCTTCCTTGAAGAGGGATAGCTAGGATTGTCTCTTAGTGTCCCATATGTCAGTTATCTAAGGCTAAGAAAAAAAACATTGGGTTGTACACACCTTTACCTATTCCACACAAATCTTGAAAAGACCTTACCATGGATTTTGTCCTTAGGTTGCCTAATACTGTTCGGCGACATGATTCTATTTAACTAATGGTGGATGGGTTTTCCAAAATGGCCCCTTTTATCCCTTGTAGTAAGACGACTGATGCTTCACTTGTTGCTAAGTTGTTCTTTGAGGATGTTGTTAGACTCTATGAGTTGCTTACTTCCATTGTGTTTGATAGAGATGTTAAGTTTGTCAGTTATTTTTGAAAAACACTTTAGAAATTGTTTGGGACGACTCTAAAGTTTTTCTTTTCTTTTCATCCCCAAACTGATGGCCAAATTGAGGTTGTTAATTGTAGTTTGGGCGATTTGCTTAGGTGTATTGTGAGTGACAAACCAGGTGATTGGGATTTAGTCTTACGAATTGCAGAGTTTGCTTATGACAATTCGGTCAATCGGTCTACTGGTAAGAGTCATTTTGAGATTGTTCATGGTTTCTTTCCTCGCTAACCCATTGACCTTGTTCCTTTACCCCTTGATGCCCGTCCTTTTGAATCTGCTACCACTTTTGCTAAGTACATTCATGACCTACATGCTGATATTAAAAGAAAAATTGCCATAAGTAATGAGAATTATGAACTTGCTACTGATGTGCACTGTAGGAGACTAGTTTTCAATAACAAAGGCAATGTTATGGTTTTTGTGCGCCCCGAGCATTATCCTAGGCATTCTTTCAAGAAATTTCATGCTCGAGCCACTAACCTTTTCATAGCATTCGTAAGCTTGGACCTAATGTATATTTGCTTGACCTGCCTTCAGATATGAGTATTAGTCCTGTTTTCAATGTTGAGGATTTGTTTCTTTATAGAGGCACTTTTGAGCCTCCTGCTTTGTCAGAGTTGTCTACAGGTGGTGTTCCTTCTTCTACTTTGCCAACATCTATTTCTTGTCTTTTGTCGTTTCCACCGTCACATGAGGATCAAATTGTCGATGTTCTTGAGACGGAAGACATTGCTTCTTCTCTTAGACGTTATTGCCGCTATCTTGTGAGATGGAATAATCATCCCAACATTAATGATTCTTGAATTGCAGAGGATGAGTTCTGCCGCCTTCACTCAGCACTTCTCGAGCAGTACTTTCATCATTACTCTCCAGAGGAGAGTTCTTTTTAGCCAAAGAGAATTGATGGGAATCAAGAAGGACTTTGCACATATAGGCGAAAAAAAAAAAGCAATAAATAGGAATTTAATTTTATTTCTTATTTTATTAGTAGTTTAAGTTTGTTTAGGACTTTAAAGTTTTATTTGAACTATGCCTCTGTTAGTTCACATAGAGGGTTTGGATGTGGATATTAGGTAGATTATTGTTGAAATTGAATATAAACAATTGTTATTCTCTCCTCTCCCTGGTGTTCTCTCATTTCTCCCTTCCTTTTCTTTTCTACCTATTCTCCTTTTTCTTCTCTGTTATTGTTCTACTTCTCTAATAATGTTCTTCATCAGTAAGCTCTTCACAGCTTAAACCATGTAGCTATTATTGGGTTTCTATTCACAGCTCAGAGAAAAACTCCTCTTTTCAGCCCACAACTATTTGCCATCTAGCCCTAACCAACCCTACCTCGTTTTACTTTTGCACCTTGGAGGATTTGAAATTCACCCTCCACTGGTAGTTTTACAGGGGTTATCTCCAATAGTTTTTCATGTCAAGGAAACAAAGGATGAGATTAGTAGGGCTCTTGCAGAAATAAAGTTCACAAAAGTTGTGGCACTTGAGGAAAGCATGTCTTTGATTTGCAAATGGCAACAATCATTGGTTCTATCATAGAAATACTACTTTGGTGAAGCTAGACTCTTTGATATTATTGTTCTTGTTCCAAAAGGCACGGTAATGTCAAATCAACTTTGGAATTTCAAACCTTAAACAATTGAAATTAGATGCTCATGGTTTCTTACATTGTAGCACTATGAAACTCGAGGTTGGGTTTCTCACATGTGGGGGAGAATAATGGAGGGCCTGTGATGAATGTAGAATCTTTGGCCTTTCCACTATGTCTTGTCCTTTGAAGACAAAGCACCAAAAATTTTCCTCAGTAAAACAAGAATGGAGAGTGAAGGAAAGAAATGAGGAGTCAAAAAAATGGATGGGAAGTTGTGAACAACAAAAAAGGGAGAGGAGTTACACAATCGTCTCCTCCTGAAAAGGAAGTTACACCTAAGTCATCGACCTCAAATTCGTCAAGTTCAAATATGTTTGCAATTCTTGAATCGAGTGTGCCGAAGGAGGAGCTTCCTCCTAAAGGGTTGAAGCACATTGTTAGGACTAAGCTGAAGTAAATTAGTGTGGAAAGTGAGAAATCTAGTGCGCTTACGGAGAGATTGAGAAATCTCCATCTTCTGGAGATGAGAACAAAATGAAACTTGCTGGAAAGCTTCAAAATTTCAAGCTAGCAAGGGAAAAGCCTCTACAAGTAATATGGCTAGTTTGCTAAGGAGGAGTTCTTGTTTGAGAAAACCGCCAAACATGTTTAAGGGATTGTATTAAATCATTAGTATGTTTTATTCTCTTTGTCACCTTTTGGGTGATCTTTATGAGAGATGCTTTAAGCTTGGGTCTATATTTCAGTTATTTCTTCTTTGCCTATCCATTTAGGATGTAAGTGGATCCTTTTAGACTAGGTTAGTGTTAGCATCTTGGTGTATCATCTCTTTGAGGTTTGTGTGCCTTTTGGGACTGTGCCTTGAGCTTCTTTATAATATCCGTTTTTCTTTCTGGTAATAGAACTCTTACTTAACAGGACAAAAAAATGGAAAATAAGACATGATGTATAGGCAGATCCAATGAAGACCGGCATCAAAATTGATATTTCTTGCATATTAGAAAGCTGGTGGACATATTTATCTTTTACTAAGCTTTAAGAGTTAAGGGCAGTCTGGTAGTTATTTATTTGCTGGACATGGATCGTCAAATGGGTCCAGGTGTTGTAATTTGGGAGCTTATAAGTAAGCCATGCCTTTCTATTGAAGAAAGAGTTCTGGAGAATTTGAATTTGTGTTAAGTCTTTTTTTGGGTAGCCCTTGCAGGGCATGCTCTTCAAGTTTAGTGGCCTATAAATATACCACGCAAGTTTTAGAGAATTTGAGCTTGTGTTGTGTGAATTTGGTTAGCCCTGGCAAGGGCAAGCTCTTCTTCGTCGTCTTCTCTTTGCTGCAATCCAAGTTGTTGTTCTGGGTTACTTTGCACAGCTTAAGACTAATCAATCTTTCAGTTTCAGCCCAAGTTCTCGTATCAAGCTCAAACCAAGTTGAATATACAAAAATCCTACCTTTGGGTCTTTTATTTAGTGCCAAATGCCATAAGTAACTAGTGTCAAAAACTTCTAGTGACTGTAAACATGCAAATCCAGCAACTTGAAACTTTTGGAAACCAAGTTGAATATACAAATCCTAGCAGTTATCTTCTACTTGACCCAATTCTAGCCGTAACAACAAATACAACCTAGGTAACTTCACATCATAAATTTCCTAAAGCTGTCTTACAGTAGAAAACTTGTTCTTTTCAACTTATGAAAATCATGATGATGTTGTTTATTTCAAATACAATTTCTCGATTTATTTCTTAATCATTTCTTGATTATTCTTGTAGGTGGGGACATTACAAGGAAAAAGAAATTGCTCAAGAAACAGGTGCAATTGTTTTGCCCAAATATAATCTTTAAAGTCCTGCAAAATTATATTTTACTATGATAGAAGGTTGAAGGAAGAAACTTTGCTCGTATAATTGTAGATCTAGATAGCAAGTCAAGATCTGTCACCTTCTAAATTGGATATACTTGCTTCCAGCCTCAATAGTCATTCATGTTGGTATTTGGCTAGTGTTTTCTTAAAGTCAGTGTTACATATGTCTCAGAATTAGTGATCCCTTAAAAGCTAAGAATCATTTTGCCTTAGTACCAAATTTGAATTCAAAATTTACTGGTAACCAGTTTTAGGCCCGGGATTTTTTTTCCAATTTTTTAGGTCTATTATTTTTGTTGTAGTAATTTTACATAAAATATAATTATTATAATTTTTGGTGATATAATTATGTCTATGTAATTTCATAGTGTATTTGATCTATCATTTTAGGTTTAATTTAATGAAACATTAATTAACATATTCATTTGTTTTTGTATTTCTGTATAATCATCTGTATAAAAACAAATACAATTTGTTAGCATAATGATAGATTGAATAATTGAAAAGTTTGGAAAGATAATGAAGTTTATTTTAATTTGAATTTAATACATACTGCGTATAGTGGTATGAATTTCACACCAACAATAAATATTCATGAAAGTTGAAATATCACATCCTTCTTCACCTAGACAAACACCATAAAGTATATGAACTAAATAATTATAATGAACTATAGTTAAAAAAAATTAATACATTGAACTAATGGATAACTCAAACAATTATTTATTAATTTTATTTTTAAAAGAAAATTGATTTTATTAAAATTTGAAAGCCCCACTCAAAATGAGCCTTTTTTACTGCCACAACAACAATGGCTTCCTTTTATATATAGTATATAGATGATAGTGTAAGCAAGCTTTTGCATAGTAAATCAATTGAGAAGGGAGAGAGGGGGTGGTCCCTAACTGCTTATCTAAAACCCAAACCAACCAACATCTGCCCCCAGTACTCTCCGTCAGTCCTCCTGCTAAAGTTGAGTAGAAAAACCAACATCTAGTTCCTTTCTTCTCCAGTACATCAGACCCTATGCGTTGATATGAAACCCAAACCAAGGAGTGAGGGTCAAAGGAGATTGAAAGAATGGCTTAATAGCATTGTTGCCAATATGGGCAACAGAAGCAGGAAATGATACGGGAAATGGAAACATGAGATGTGGCCTAAAAATATTATGGGAAACTGAAAAAGCTAGGTGATATAAAATTTGATATGTTATTTATAAAAAAATTTATGGAGAACCTTAAAAGTAGCAATATAAAATATTAGAACTCTTTCATCTAAATTAAAACACTAAGGCTGCACAATATCCATGGAAACTTATGAGAAAAATCACATATTATTGTTGAAAATAAGATTTGATAGCATGAAAAATGCTAAGAATTATGAGGAACATATTTCTAAGAGTTTCCACTACATTATTTAAGAGTTTCTAATAAGTTTCTTTAAATTATGTTAAACTTTCGAAATGTCCCAGAACGTTTCCTATAAGTGTCTCTTAAAAATTTCTTGAGAGTTCGACTCTGTTTTGGAAGCGAGGTTTTGGTGAAGTGAGTTTCCCCTTCCAAGGAGAGTTTCCGAGGAGAGACAAAAGCCTTATTGGTTGCCCTTTTGTTTAAAATTTGAAAAACAACGAAAGCCCTTGAAAAGTTTTCTTACATAATACATTCTTTTCATTTTTTGGTTGTTAAAAAAAAATCCATTCCTAATTCTCAAACACTTCTAGAAGTAATGGTTTATGGTAGATTATATGACAAGAAAAGCAAGCATTATGTTTTAAGGCTTGTGAACTTGATGTGGTTTGATGGCATTTGGTTGTGTGAGGATTTGGAAACTCTACTAGGGCTTATGTGTTTGATCACTCACCTGATGAGGAGAAAGGATGATGACTACATGTGGGTGCTTCAACGAATTTTGGTTGTAACAATTCAATAATAATTGACCTAGAACCAAAAGAGAGAAGGGAGAGAAGAAGAGAGGAAGTAGGGTTGGTGGCTGGGGTGATGTTGCTCTATTTGGTCATGGGTTGCAATTGATGAATGTTTATATGCCATACATGCATGACAATTATATAAGCAAGGGACATGGATTGCTAGGAATCTTTCTGGAGTTTGTCATGTATTTTATGAAAATCCTATGGGACTGACGAAGAAAGTCTGTTTTGTTTATTCAATTTTATGGAGAGTTGTCTTTGGTAGTGCAGTCCGAAGACAGAGGCCATGGTGCAAGGTCATGTTCATACCCTTTTGTATCAGCCCATCCATAAATTTTCGGATAAGTATTTAAGAGAGGCTTAGGTTTGTACTAGGGATTGCAGGTGGGTACGCAATCCAGAAACAATATAAATTGGATGTGTTTTTCAAGTGTACAAAAGTGATTTTACATAGACACTGAATCTACGTGCATGGACTGAGGGGATCAATTTTTGCACTGCAAAACCCACAAAAAACTAGATGGAAAGGCCAATGTCACAAGAAACTCAGTTTCTCTCTTCCTTCCAGTAAAATATGGAAAACCTGTTGTAGAACATTTCTAGTTCGAAATTGATTTTTTTTAATGTTTTTTTTTTCATTCTATCAGGCTGAAGGGAAGAAGAGAATGAAGGCAATTGGCAAAGTTGATGTACCCCAAGAAGCATTCATGGCTGTATTAAAACTTGAGAAGGCGGTGTTATGATGATCATGTTTTAGTTGAATAGCAGCAAGTGCCGCTGTTCCTGACAGATACATACATGTAGCTAAAGCTAGTTAAATTTATTTATTGGGGAAAAGATTGCAAGCAGCATATGTTTAGTTTTCCTAATTATTGCTTTAATTAGTAGAGTTTGGAGCAGAAAGCTTTGCCCAGCAAATCCAAAAAAAAAAAAAAATGCATAAAAGCTGAAGAAGTTAACAATTGAATCCAACTCGATCAAAGTTTATTTATATCATGCTTTATGATTCATGTGATCATAGATTTCTCAGCTCATTTACGGTGGTAAGGTGATCTATTTTATGTCATAGTTAAAACATCTATGATCTGTTGAAACATCAAATTTGACCTGTAAACATTCTTGAGACGCTACTAACCTTGCTCCTATCATGCGAACTCTAAACATCTCTCTTAATGCTGACTGGGTTTTGGAGCTGGCCCTTGTAAGCATGATGATCATGATCATGATCATGATCCTGACCATCAATTCATGTTTTAGTAAAAAAAAATTATTAAATTATATTTATAGGGCATCGCAAAAAGGACCGCTGAGATGGTACCTCGTTCCCTTAACGAGACAGAGAGAGAAGGTTAGGGATGAAAGTTGTGGAGGAATTTTAATTGATATTTTGGACGAACAAGGACTTCCTCTCCTAGTTTAGAGAAATTTTTTATGTCTTGTGTACATAGTTACACATCAAGTTGTTATGTATTAAAATTGTGTTACTAATTTATTTATATTCTTGTTAAATCTCATGCACGTAAAATTTATTCAAATAAAAAATAAATATATAAATAAATTACCAAATGATATGTTGTCACATGCACGAGGCAGTATGAATTCTTAAAACACAGGTTGGAATAAAATTTGAAATGGATAATTGAAAATTATATGAATTCCATGTGGTTTAAAAATAAATACAAAATTCCTTTACATTTTGGACAGAAACTATGAAAGTTAACTACAATTTTGTCATAGAGGTATATTAACCAATTCATCTATCCTTAAATGGAACATCAAACGTTTCTTTTATTCAAAATGGAACATCGAAAGACGATTTAGTATTTTTGTTATTTTATCAATTATGTCACAGTTGCAGCTATTTTACAAATAAGTTCAAATAGTAAGGAGGTTATGTGTTCATTTTGAACCAAAGAGATTCATTTGATTTTTGCTCAAACTATAATTGTAAAGTGAAATTACTCCAATTTGAAATTGACTTGGGGCGCTTGTGAATTTGAATTTGACGTTTAAAATCCCTCTCTCGCTGGGGCTGGGTATTGAGAAGAAGGTAACTTGTTTTCAGCCCATTATTGTTTGAAAACCACAGGAGAAAGCACTCTCCCCCTAACCGTGGGCAAACTAATTGGGCTTGATCATATGATCCTACATAAGAGGTTGCTTTTCCTCTTCTTTTCAACAGTTAAACACCCGCCCATATTGGTTCTTACAAATATCCACCCACCCAGTTAAATCCGGATTTTGTCAACAACCCAAAGCCTGTTCAACCTGTCATGAGAGACCACAAACAACAATTGGGTCCGGTCAATAGGTGCTCTCCAAAAGCTTTAACAGGCTTATATGATTAGTATCGCACACAAGAATTACAATACACATAATTTTGTTTCACCCTTAAATACAAGGTAGTGGACAAATATTAAGTGTATGGCAGTACCAACTACTTTCATATTTAATTTAATTTTTTTTTTATAGTGGGCGACTCTTTAAACACACAGAAGGTAACAATTATAACAAAAATAGTACCTAAAAAGAAGAGTTTGACTTCCTATCCGATATTTTTCCCCTTAAAATTTGCATTAATAATACACACGACCCACTCACACGTGTAAGTTGAATGAAAAAATATATAGTATGAGAAATAGAACTTTTCTAGCTAGAATGAAAAAATATTTAGTACAAAAAGATATATAGTAAGAGAACTTGTCTTGCCAGTTATATAATTTAATCACTTAATTTGTTCGAAAACAAATTCATTGTTTGGCTGAATCCAAATATATATATTTTTTGGCTAAGTAAGAAAGGATATATAGAAAACAAAGATCGGAAGATTAAGCACAAATACAAGGGATATACCCTAGGCAATAGGATGAGGATCATCCAGAAAAGAAGATAACCATCTTAACAACAAAGGGAACAAAGCTAGCACTAGCTAAGTAAAGTACACAACATAAACTAACTTAGCTTTATAACTCTAAGGAGCTAAACATTAATAACAAAGCGACTGCCTTTAGTTCTTGAAGATATCATCGAGAATCTATCATATTTGCTGGAGATCTCTATTTGGAGCCTTTCGTTGAAAACCTCTCAAACTTGTCAACCTGTTACGAACTTTAAAGACTATATCATTGAGTACTGCCTTCATGTCTGTACACTTGTTAGCCATTAATCTATCATTCCTTTCTCTCCAAATCCAAAGAAAATAAACAGTGGTGGATAATATTAACTTGTATAGAATATTCTTCAAAGACTTTCCTTTTAAGGTACAAGCCCAAGATTCAATCCCTTGCGACTCATTACTCAAGCATTGGGTCTTACATTTTGCCAGCAGCTAAACCCACAATCTGTTGATAATCGGATACTAGAAGAAGATATGCTTATGGTCTTCAATTTTATCTCTACAAAACACACAACACATGTCATTTAAAATACCATAAACATCAGGTTTGTCTTGGGTAGCCAATCTTTCTTGAATAGCAAGCCAAAGGATGTAGCTAGGAATAGTCTTCTTAAACCAAGCAACTTCAGCCCACTATACTTGAGGACTATACTTTCTAATACTTTGCGAAGTTGATCTAATTGAAAACTGGTATTCTTTCTAGAATCTATAGAGCTTGATCACTACAAGAGCTATTAGGGTGCTGAATACCTGACCCTTTTGAGCTCCAGCAACTCAATGGAATTTGTCACAGGCCAATGCCACTAATTGTCCCTAATAATGGTGCTGACTTTTGCTTCTTTGCTTAGGCCAAAATCATAGATTATCATATCCCTCATTCTTTGATGTATAGACCTCATTGGCAACCAATTATCATACCATCGGGAAACCTGTAAACCTTCCCCAATTTTATACTTGATTAAAGGCTTGATGATATCTCTTAGCTGTAGAATTTTCCTCTAAGTCCAAGTGCAATCCAAAGGTACCTTTGCCACCTAGAATTGACTTCTAATTAGAAGGTTTACTCTGACCCACTTCACTCAACAAGAGGCCGTAGAAGATTGGCACAATAGTCAGATGTGTCTAGTTATATTAGCATGATTCCAATCCACTAACTTCTCTATGCCCAGACCACCTTCATCATTTGGCATTATAACCTCTTCCCAATCAACCTTAGCTCCAGTATTCTTTAAATTAGGCCCTTTCCAAATAAAACCTCTAAAGCATTGATCAATTTTTTTTAAAACTTTCTTTGGCATAATGAAGTGGGCACACCAGTAGCTCTGTATGTTGAATAAAATTGGTTTGATGAGCTACAACTGACTTGCATAAGAGAGAAATTTACCAGTCCAAGACTTGGTCTTAGTCACAATTCTATCAACCAGGTTATTACAATCTTCAAGTTTTAGCTTTGAAGAAATCAAGGGAACCCCTAAGTACCAAATTGGACGAGCACTTGGTTGGAACTTGAAGAGATTTAACAATTGCTCCTTCCCATGATCATTTAAACTAGTGAGAAATATATTACTCTTGGCACAATTTGAAACAGGTCTTGAGAATTCAGAAAATTTATCTAAAGTATCCTTTAAAATTCTAGTAGAAGCAATCTCACCCTTGTAATAAAGCATCAAGTCATTAGCAAAACAGAGATGGGTTAAGCTGGTTTTCTTGCATCTCCAAAGAAAATGAAAATTTGGGTTCCTCATCACTTGCTTTTGAATAATTTGAGATAGGACATTCATACAAATTACAAACAAGTAAGGGGATAAAGAATTACCTTGCCTCAGGCCTTTAGCACCAGGAAAGAAGCCCTTAAGAGCACCATTAAGGCTGATTGAGTACATAGGAGTAGAAATGCAGACTTGTATCCAATTTCTTAGCTTTTTCGAAAATCCCAGAAGCTCCAAAACATCCAACACAAAGTCCTATCTAATTGAGTCATAGGCGCCTTCATGAGGTTTACCTTCACAACACATTTAGCCAACTTGTTATTCTTATGGAGTTCTTAAGAAAGTAAGATATTATCACTAATCTTCCTTCCTTGAATGAAAGCTAATTGGGCTTTATCAATAACCAGAGACAGCAAACTCTTAATTCTATCTGCAATAATCTTAGTAATGCATTTGTACTGAATATTGCAACATGAAATAGGTCTGTAGTCCTTTAAGGTTGTGGGATTAGGAACTTTGAGGATTAAGGCTACAATGGTAGCATTGACTTCCTTCAGTAAACAACTAGAATCAAAGAAGGATTTTATAGCACCAACCACCTTCTTTTCAACTATAAGCCAGACTTTTTTAAAAGAAAAAGCCATTGAAACCATCAGGACCATGAGCCTTGTTTAGATTTAAGCTAAAGAGCACTTGTTTAATCTCATCTTCAGTTACATTCCTATCCATCGTTGCAGCTGCTTCTTCAGAAAGCACTTTATTGATATACTGCTGAAGCTCTTGTTTCCCTATATACTGCACAGCATTGTCCTTGCCCAACAAGTTCTGGAAGTACTTCACAAATTCCTCTTTAACCTCTTTAATATCTTCCACTACAACACCATCATTCTTCTTGATTAAAGAGATTTTATTCCTATTTGCTCTATTCCTTACTGACTTGAAGAAAAAGTTTGTATTCTGATCCCCTTCATTTAGTCACAAAATTCTTCTCTTTTGCTTGGCAAAGCTCTCCTCGTTCTCTTTCTTCTTGGCCACAAGTCTAGGGTCCCCACCATTTGCCTCTAACTGTCTTTGAAGATTAAGCAACTCCTCTCTAGCTTCGTTAACTCTCAACGAAATTTCATAACATTTCTTCGTATTTAGATCCTTCAAACTAGCTTTAACTTCTTGCAAACTTAGTACATTGGGTATCTATCAACAGCAGTATTCCAAGCTTTCTGCATCGTAGGCAAGAACTCCTCATAATCAACCCAAAAATTAAAGAACATAAATGGTTTAGTACCTTCTTTCATATGGAGCCCTAATCGAACCAAAATAGGACTATGATCTGAAACCCTAAAAGGAAAGAGTTTAGCTGATGAAAATCTAAACTTAGTATTCCAGTAGCTGTTAACAATGGCTCTATCAATTTTCCTCAAGATACAGTTCTTTGCACACCCATTGTTCCAAGTAAATTGAAAACCCCCGTATCTTAGATCATCTAGTTCAGCTTCCATAAGACTCTCATTAAATTCATCCATGAAACCAGGCCAATCAGTGCTTCCCACTTACCTGGACCATTGGGACCACTATAATTTTGACTAGCTTCGCTGACCGTGCCCCCCCCCCCCCCCCCAAACAAAAAAATGCTGCCTTTATGCTTGGCTGACTACAAGTTCTACCACACCAGACTTGGAGACCCATCCCCATCCCTTTTGCATTTGCACTCTCCCCACTAGGTGTGTGAACATTACCTGTTTTCTCCATAAGCTAAGGTTTGGATACCAAATTTGCAGCTACTTCAGAGGGAGCAATCACCCCATTAGTTTCCTCCTCTTCTTCAACCTTATCTTCCCAACTTTTGGATGAGGCCACACTACTTGGAGAATTGCTATGAGCTCGAACACCATTATCTCTTTGCTTAGAGCATCCCTCAAAGCCCATTCTACAGTCCAATGGGTAAGAAATCCATTATGAGCATGCTGAGCAGTTGCCTTTGACATCAAACCAGATTGGTGAAGAGTACTACTTGATTTTAAAGCTAATAACTCAGCTTTGTACTTCTTCAATTATGCTTGAGTAGCTAATAACCGGGCCTGAATCTCCGAGATTCTCCATGCAGCTGGCCCTTCAACCAAAGCAAGTGGTTCTGGCTCCCATTCATTATTTTTAGTGTCTTCATCATCTACGTCAACATACACCTTGTTCTTATAGTTGTAAGCTAGCTACAAAACTAACCAATGCAGGCATCACTCGACTCCTGAAGCTTGAAGTCATTAAGACTTTAAATATATCTTCTTTAAGAAGAACAACTCCACCTCCATCTCACCTCCATTAGATGGCCTAAATGATTGACCAACATCCTTTAGGGCAGCATTATTACTCACACATCCAACTGCACCACACTCATTAATGCCACCTTCGACCTTCATTAATACTAAAACATGAAAGAAACTATTGGAAGAGGAAACAATACAAAAATTGTTGAAACTCTAGAGAGAAGGGAGAGGTTCTCTCTCTAGAACCCATTTGTAATGCTAAGTAAAGTACACAACATAAGCTAACTTTGAATCCAAGTTAGGTTCCTAAGGAAAAGGAAAATGAAATGCATATATATTTTTATGGATTACCAAACAAAATATAAATTTTTTTATCTATAAATATCTATTTATTTTCATCTCATTTTTTCTAACCTAATCAAATAAAAGAAAAAAATTTAGCTTCTCTCACTTTATTTTCTTTGCATACCATTTTTCCTTTCTTTTCCAAACATATCATAGGAGAATTGGTTACACAGTGTTATTCCATCAAATACCTATTATCATTCCTTTTCCTTACATTACAATACCTTTCTTTTTCCTTTCCCTCAACATTCTGTTTTGTAACAATTTTGTTAACTAATGATGCATTTGTAGAGAATATATAGACTAGTTGAGATAAACCTAAAATTACCTTTGTTTCTCCAAATGGGCTTAGTATGTGTTAGGGGAAGCCGTTTAGGATGACTTTTTTTTGTTTTGGTAGGCAGATGTGTGGTATTTGTATTAAGAATAAAGAAATAAGTACGAGCTTAAGAGGGGCATACCCCTTTACACAAGATCACAAACAAGGGAATAAAACCCAAAAAACAAAAGACAAAGCTAAAACTATCCTTTTAAAGCCTGTTAAAAACAAAGTGGGGAATAGACCACTAAAATTGTATTGACGTCCGAGAGAGTAATCGTGAACTTTGCTGAGACCAAGTCCTCATTTTTTGGGGCTACATATTGCATCCCATGCTACTTTGCAAGAGTTACCTTTTGATTAGAGCCTCACCAGAGAAAGTGTCACGCCCCGTAACCCGGCCTATGCGGATTTAGGGTACGTGACCGGCCAGTAGCAAGGCTACCAAGGCCGCATTACATAAACCGGTTGAACACCTGTGCATAAATCATTTAAAATGATATATAATTGTGGAAATAGAACCTTTCTTTTTTCATAAATTAAAGCATAACACGTGTCATACATGGCAGAGCTGTGCCTAATCCAAAACATAAACATACATATGGGCCTATTCGAGGCCGCCATAGTTATATCATTTATAGCATTGCAAACATTAGGGTCCAGCCTAAATACACATAACATAACATAGGCCCGTGGGCCGTAGTTCAAAATCCACATATGGCCTCCTCCTAGGGCCTCTCGGATTGACCACCTGAAAACATTTGAAAAAATGTAAGCTAATGCTTAGTGAATAACAATGATGCATGAGTATGAAAATACCGTGGACTAACATTTATAAAACGATAGATAAAAATTTATGCATATAAATCATGAACTTGAAACGTGTAAGTATAGACTTGAAATCATAGATAGCATAGCATCATATTGAAACATTCTATCGTTTCAAAACATGGTATCATAAAAGAGAGATGCGACGTATCTTTGCTTGTAATAAAGCATAACATAACTTGTCATAAACATTTGAACATATCATCGTTCTCGTTCTAAAATATAAGTGTGCTACAACCCGACATATGAGCTAGGCTCCATAGTAACCATGTAGGTCACGCTAAGGCTCTTTAGGCCAGGGACGTCTCCCAACATAGATACTTTATTTCACATCCTCTATCGTAGGACTATCGGGTTAGATTAAGATCTTGCCACGAGAAGACCCGATTTGGCACCATACATTGAAAACTTAGCATCTCTTTCATTCAAATATTATAGTCCATGGATTTTAATTCATAACATAAGTATAGCTTGCATGCATTTCAAGATATGACATTTATACTTGAACATTACCATTGATGTATTGAAAACATATGAAAAACATTGCATGATATGTAGTTGAACTTAAAACATTTTGAAAGTAATAGGGTTTTACTCATGGCATATCGTTACTCACCTTAATCTTCGTGAAAGGTGCTAAACAAGGACGATCCTACACATAGAGTACATAAAGACATCAAACACAAGACCCTAATGCAAAGCAAAAACATGAACATATTCTAAGGTAATCTCATTTGAAAATAGGCTTAAAGACCTTTAATTTGATAGGTTATGGGTTACAAATACATTTCGGATGAAGAAGTTATGTCCCATAGAAAATAGACTAAAATTCTGGAAGAATCATGTGGCTGACAGAATTTTGGGTCAACTTCAAAATTCAATATCCCCCAATCTATAAGGAATTAGAGTGCGAACTTTATATAGATACAAAGGTCTATGAGTCTAGTTTCTAATGCTTCAAACGGTGCATCAATTCGAGTTTTGTAGAGCAAGTTATGCTCGTTTTACTAAACAGTGTCGGAGTTGGAGACAAAAGGGTCGACTCCTGAGCTGAAGAAATGAATCTGTGAGCTCTCTGGACAAAAGGGTTGACTCCTGAGGCAAAAGAGTCGACTCCTGGGCTACAAAAACCCAGATTTCAACTCGAAAATCCCCAAACCTCACTTAAATCAAAATTAAACTTCATCAAACCTTTCCCAAACTCCTCAAATGCTTCTAGGGTACAAAGATTGACCCAAAGAGACCACAATAACTCAAGATGAGGCAAAATAAACAAGCCAATCAAAGGGATCTAAGGTTTGAAATCTCAAGCCCAACATGTACAAATTTGGGGGTTTTCAACCCTAACTTCCAATCCATCAACATATGCTTACAAGCCCTCAAAATCTAACCAAATGGGACTCCAAAGAGTCTCCAAATACAACAACACATAGGTATTTACATATACAAGAGGTTAGGGTTCGTACCTTTCTTCTATGTTTTCTCAAGCTTCAACAATGGCTTCTTCCAACCTTCTTCCTCCTCTTCTCCCTCTCTTCACTTGCTCTTCTTCTCTCTTCTTTCCTTCTTCTTCTTCTTCTTCTTCTTCTTCTTCTTAGCAGGTGAGTGTGTGTGTGTGTGTTTGCTACGGGTGTGTGTGTGTGATTAGGAGATACACATGGGAATTAATCCCATGTGTGTCACACATGAGGCATATTTTACAATATGGGCCTTAATTGGTCAATATTGACTCCAACATAACATAAAAATAATACAAGAGTTAAAATCCCACATTAATTCAGAAAAATAAAGGTTCGGGGTATTACAGAAAGTGCATAAGAAATTGCTTAATTTTGTTGCAGATTCCTATTGGGAGAAGGAAATGCATGCTCTCGTACACTTGAATGCTGACCAAGATAGATTTAATAATTTGGAGTCGGCCAACATATGTTAAGAAGCAGTTTACCCAGCTTTTTGGTTGTGAATTGTGATCATTTCAATGAGCTCCTTGCAATCTTCTATTGTTAACTTTGTGAAGATAAGGGGCACTCCAATATACTTGATTGGAAAGGCCCCAAGCTGGAATCCCAGAAGTTCTACAAGCTCCACTTTTATTTGTGTAGAGACTCCTGCTATAAAAGCTTTGCAACTTGTTCATATTAGGTTGGAGACCAGAATATGTATGAAACTCCATTAATGTATGCTTGATAATCTCAAATGATTGGGCATTTGCATTACTAAGAATGATAAGTCATCTGCGAAACATATGTGGCTGATTTCGAGATCCTTACACTTGGGGTGAAATTTGAAGTTGCCTTTGCAGATATTTTTCTGAAAAAGTCTTATGAAGAATTCCATAGTAAGAAGGAATAGATAAGGAGAGAGATGGTCTCCTTGTCTAAATACTTTGGCACGGAAAAATTGCCATCGAGAGTACCATTTAGAGAGACAGAGTATTTTGAAGTGATAAAGCATTCCTTAATCCAGCTTTTAAAATTGTTGGACAAGTGGAAAACATCTAGAATATCCAAGGTAAGATTCCATGAAGCTGAGTCAAAGGCCTTTCTACTATCAATTTTGAGTGCACTTCTGGGGGAGATGCTAGGGTTGTGATAGTTCCTTACTAGCTCTTGCATAAGTAAGATTTGGTTTGAGATTGATCTACTAGTGATGAAAGCTATTTGGCAACTGCTGATCATTTGAGGGATGACTTGCTTTAATCTTAAGGTGATGATCTTTGAAATACACTTGTAAATTATGTTACAATGGGAGATTGGTTGATAATCACTCATGGGAGTAAGCTTTGGAACTTTGGGAACAAGAGCTATGGTAGTTGAGTTGATTTCTGAGAGTAGCTTCCCTGTTGTAAAGAAGGAGCTTATAGCCTATAGTACATCATTACTAACCAAGTCCTAAGATTTCTTGAAGAAACAAGAAGTATAGCCATCAGGGCCTGGAGCCTTGTCATCATTGAGAGAAAAAGAGCAGTTTTAATTTCTTCAAAGGTTACAGCTTGACCAAGGTAATTAAGCTGATTCTCTTAAAGGTTGGGGCTAAAGAGATCATTTAGAACTTCTTTTCCATTTGGAGGGCATTCTGTTGGGGTGCCTAGCATGTCCTTGAAGTAATTAATGGCTAGCAGCTTAACATCTTCGTACTTTTCATGCCTTAGGCCAGTTGAGTTTTCTAAGGAGAATTTAGGAAGACTTTTATCAGTTGTCAAGAATACATCAATGTTTACAATAGTAGTTAAGAGTAATTTATTGGAGAAGGTGAAAGGAGAAAGGAAAAGGAATTTTGTGCTTATGTTGCCTCCTGTATTGATGTTGTTGGGTTGCTTCAACTACTCCTTCATGCTGAAGCAAATAAACAAATAAAAAAATAAACACCCCTTCTTCAATGCTCTTGGTTGAAAAAAGTAACTTATCTCATCCATGAAGTATGTATGTATTATATATACATTTTTTTTGACTAGGTAAGATAAGATATTTATTATAAAGATAGGAAATAAAAAATTACAAAACTACAAGGGGCATCCCCCAGGATCAAATTAGGAATGGAAACAAAGTAAAACATGCTCAAACACTGTAAGAGAAAATTATGTTATTCCTTTCAATGCCTATAACATATATAGCAGCTCCAAGAAATAACTTGCAAATTAGTTTTTTTTATAAAAGAGTTACCTTTACCATTTACCACTGTAAGCATCCCATTTTTACCAGTTTAGCAATTTCCGATCCAAAGCATTATTCCAGTAAAACTTCAAAGCACCATCAAGCCTTAGGCAGCCTTCCAATGATCAAATCAATCTTTCAAGATCAAGATGATCACTACCAGACCCAGATGGCCGTTTCAGAGTTAAAATGTTCAAAATGCCTCTTGGTATTCCCTTGCATTCCAGATGGATTTCCAAGGTCAAGCAGTCTTTGAAACCAATTGCCAACATTGTCGGAGTAACGGATGCACTCACAAACGTTACGCTTCACTTCTGGCACTTGTTAGGCCGCCAATGTAGAATGTCTATATAAAACCCCATAATTTATTTATTTATTATTATTATTTTTTATATCTGTATTTGTTATCATTTAATTGGTTAATGCATAAATTTGGGGAAAACTTGAAACTAATTTACTTAGTAGGGGGCAAGTCATGTAATTTTAAAACTTGAGGGCAATTATAAATTTTTATGGTAGTGTTATAATATTAGGGTATATCTCAGCGAATATATATCGAGAGAGGGAGAGAGAGCCGATGAAACGAATAGAGAGACGACCGCTTTGGGAGAGAGAAGCTAAAGGTAGTTTGCGGCTGTGAGGTTCTTCAGCAAGTTTTTCTGGCAAGACAAAATGTAGGGTGATAGAAAACTCAAGATTCTCTAGTTTTACGATTTTCCTTAATGACTGTATATATTCTTGTTTACATGTTCGTGTAGCGTTACGATCTGATAATAAACCTTTGTAGCTGGGTCGAGAGTAATTTTCTAGTTCTTGGTATGTGCACTGGTTTATTGCATTGGAGGTTTATGCTTAGCTAAGTGGGTATGTGGTTGAATTGATGGCTAACGGAACAGAGGGAGTAAAAGAGAATTGGCTGTGTACTGTGTCATGTATCGCGGCTATGTAAAGTTGGGTCAGTGAGAGGTTGTGGTGCATTGGATGTTTTGGTTGGTTTTCCACCAGCCAAGCACCTATTGGTTTGCCCTTATATGCTACAAAATCTTGTAGATGGTGATTTTTATATATAGGTGTATATATATGGTGAATTATATGGTGATGTATAAGAGAATTTGGTATAGAGGAAGAGATGAATCTGAGCAGCTTGTGGCTTGGATTCGCCCATGTGGGCTATAGGTGGTGAAACTCGGCTAAAGGTTCGGTTGCATTGGTGATTGGTTGCTGTGGCAAACATGGTTGTTGTGAAATGATCAGTTTCTTCGGCTTGAGTTAGAGTTTTATATTGGATATAGAAAAATGGGTGAAGAAGGAAAAAAATATATATATATATATATATCGTGACAGAGAGAGATAAATGTTTTAGAGAGAGAAAAAAATCTGGGTCGGTGCGGTGAAGAAGATTACACTGCAGGTTATTCAGTGTGGCGGAGTCCGTAATAGCTACGATGCACCCTCGTGTGCCGAGATCTCTGATGTGAGTCCTACGCTTATAAAATATTTTACCTTAGGTATTTTCGAAGTTCTGAGTGCATTTTTGTGGTCCGTTTAGTCAGGTTCCGAACCTAAATTGAAGATATCAAATAGGTACAAATAATTGGTCAAATGTGATCTCTTGTTGTGAAATTTTGCATAATAAGGTATTGCATTAAATTTGACTAATTGAAAATACTTTGGGGATTTTATCACACTTGACATAATTGGAGTTCACTGTGATTGACTCGCTATTTGTCACACCCCAATTTTCGGGGGTAATTTTAATGAAAATAAAGTATTTTTGTAAAATAAAACTAAATTTTTAACTGTTCCGAAATAATAATGTCTAAATCAAAACAGTCCAAAAAGTTATGTCAGAGCTCTACACGTCTCTCATAATTAATAATACATCTAATCCCAATGTCCCAAACATTCTAAAATAAAATAAAATACAAAGCTCTCATAATACTGATGAAATAATAATAGAAAAAAACTAGCTAATTTCGAACAATTCTTCCAAGCAATTATCAGCTTGAATAATTTTTTACTGTCTTTCTATTTGAATAATTACCTGCAAAGTCTAATGGCATGTGAGCTTATATCTAGTAGTCTGGAACATCAAGCATATAACAAATAGAATACATAGTAGGATATAGGTATTTGAACAAATATAACAACAATGCAACGTGAATGCAATGCATATGTTAATCCCTTTTTCAAATTAATGCAATAATATTCTTCTTATTCATTTATTTGATTTTCTTACCCATTAATCTACTCATTACCATAACATTTCATTATTCGATACATCTTCTTTTTACATTTCCTTACGCACTGTCAGAAATTAGTTTGGAAAAAACAATGGCTTTCAGAGCTCTAATCCATAATGTTATCTACCAATCTCGTTTTCAGAATTTCATTTGTGGTACGAGTGGACCCACACGCCTCTAAGAACATTAAATACACTTGGCCAAGACTCAATTCCTTAATTTTTACTTGAAGGAGGAACAATCCCTGCTTGTATACATCCATGCTTGCTATTATTTTAAAATATTTCAACTCAAATATTAAATCATTAAGTCCATCTTTTCTAGATGTCACGATAACGTGTGCTGCCATTTTCTCATCATGATTTATGCAAGTCAATGTAATAAATGGCTCAATGATCATTATATACAAAATAATCATAATTCTATAACTCAATGCCTCATAAGAATAAAAGGATCATTGAAATCATGTATCTCACAAATAATGATAATTATAGATTTTATGACATTCTAATAATAAACAACAATAATCATGATATTCTATAATGTAGAATGAGATAATATAATTAATTGTCACAATCAACGAAATAATATGCATCAATTCATCATTGTAAATTTTAATAGTGCACAAGCACCAAAAATGCTAAACAATATCATTTTATACAAATAAAATCTAGAACCTTGTTCTACTAGATCAAATCCATTGGATCATTAACATTTATTGTCAAGATCAACGTATTAAAATTTTATAGCAATCCGACCACGTTTGACCGTTTTTTATCACAAAATAGTAATTCTACCCCTTTCGTGATCATTATTCAAGGGTCAGCATGTGATCAAATTAACATAAAAAAAATGATACAGCGCATTTGAAATATTAAGGTAAGGTACTTTGTGAAATTAGAATTTACCCAGAGAGTGCATCATAACTAGCATGATTGCACCCACACTAGAATTTTTGCCCCAATCACCTTCTACACCCAGCAGCCGAAAGACCATTCTCTCTCTCTAAAAATCTGTTCTTTCTCTCCCAAATTAGAGCCCTACTCTTTTGCTTTCTCTTCCTCTTGTTCCATTCTTTCTTCTCTCTTTTCTTCTTTATTTTCTTATTCCCTTTTCCCTCTCTTTTTCTTTCTCTTTTTGATGCGGATCGCATAGCCGAGGATTACTTGGAGATGCGGCGGCGGCGTTATACCCGGGCTGGTGGTCGGTAAATTTCAATCGGCCTAGGAAAACGCAAAAAAAATGCCTTTAAGTATTTTTTTAGCCCATTTTGTGTTTTAGGCCTATTTTTTGGGCTTTTGTTGGTCTTTTATTTTTACCCAGTTTGTCCCGGGGCCCTAGGGTTTCGTGCCTCTTATTTAAGCTCTTGTTAAGACTTTTTCTAGCAGCTTTTGATGATTAATAAAACTTGTGTGCGTTTTTGCACTTTTTCCAATCATTCGGTATTTTCTACGAAGATCAACGAGTGTTTGATGCCCTAAAACCTAGCATTCGTGGTGAATCAGGAGGTTACAGGATGATTCTGAAGCCGGTATTCGTGGTAAATCAACGGATTAGGGTTTATTTTATTGCTCTCTTAATTTTCGCTGCATCAGTTGGTATCAGAGCCCTAGGTGCCGATTCTGATTGGTTCGTGATTATGCCGCCCAGATGTCGACCAATCCAAGACGCAATGGAGGATGACAGGCTCGTTAGGCTACAGCAGGTGGTTGAGAATCTGGTGGACAGCGTGGCCGCTATGCAAATTCAGATGCAACAGCAGCAGCAGCAACAGGCACACCAGCAGCAGCAGCAGTGCCCAAATCCGCGTGTTGTGGATGAGGGGGCTAATGAGGATGCCGATGCCGATAGCGAGGAGGACGAAAACCCTTTTGCACCCTTGCGGCAACCTGAGAGACAACCTCGTCAGATGGGGGGGCGTGTAGCCGAAGGCGGTTGGAATCGGTGGGAGGCAGGCCTGAAAATTGATATCCCTGAATTTGAGGGCGATCTAAAGGCGGAAGATTTTCTTGACTGGCTTTTTGCCGTGGAGGAAGTCCTGGAATTCAAAGAGGTTCCGGCCAATAAACGAGTGCCTTTAGTAGCGACTCGTTTTCGTGGCAGGGTTGCGGCATAGTGGCAGCAGTTAAAGGTAAATCGTGCGCGGATGGGGAAAAGGAAGATTGATTCATGGGATAAGCTGAAGAAGCACCTCCGAGAGGCTTTTCTGCCTCATAACTATGCGCGAATAATGTACCAAAGGTTTCAAAATTTGCGACAGGGGATGAAGTCGGTGGATGAATATACCATTGAGTTTTATCAATTACTAGCGCGCAATGATTTGGGTAAGACCGACGAACAGTTGGTTTCGTGGTACATTGGGGGATTACAGCCTCAATACCAGGACACCCTGAATATGTTTGATTTGTATTCTGTTTTGGATACCCATCAGAAGGCGTTACAGCTTGAGAAGCAGGCGAAGTGACGGGCGAGTGGTCTACCTTGGGCAGGAGCAGGTAGCCGGGGTGTGGCTCAGCAGGGGACTAGACATGGGGTAGTTCAGATGGGCGCAGCTGGGGGTGTGGCTGGAAAAACACTAGTCCCGCAGCCGGTTAAGCCCGTGACAGCCAGCACGAGTCGCTGTTTTAAATGTGGTGAACCAGGCCACCAATTTGCAGACTGCAAAAAGCCCTTTGTGCAGAAGGGGCTGTTTATCGATAATGAAGGAATGGTTGGGGTGGAGTTCGAACAACCTGTGTCAGAATCAGGCAAAGATCAGCTTGGTGAAGAGTTCATGGAAGAGGAGCATGTTACCCGAGATGATGGGCCTCTATTGGTTGTGCGCAGGGCTTGCCTTACCCCTCGTGATTCTAGCAGTGATGAGTGGTTGCAGAACAATATTTTTCAGTCCAAGTGCACAGTTGAGGGCAAAGTTTGCAAATTTGTGATCGATTTGGGGAGCTACGAGAACGTGGTTTCTGAGGAAGCGGTTCGAAAATTGGGGCTGCCGACAGAGGAGCATCCTAGCCCATACAAACTGACTTGGCTGCAAGAAGGAAAGAAGGTAACAGTTTCCAAGCGTTGTTTAATTTCGCTATCCATTGGTTCCAATAATAAAGATGCAATTTGGTGTGATGTGGTTGAGATGGATGCATGCCATATTTTGTTGGGTAGACCGTGGCAATATGACAGGGCCGTGCAACATGATGGTCGGAAAAATACATATAGCTTTATGTTTAACAATGTGAAGTGGTGTTGTATCCGGGCAAGGAAGCAGGTTCGAAACAGGTGGCCGAGAAAAACCCGAACCTACTGACCATGCAGCGTTTTGTGGGGGAGATGATCGAATCTGGCATAGTGTACTTGCTGGTCGTTAAGGAACAGCAGCAGAATGGGGAGGTTCCGAACAGGGTGCAGGAACTACAAGAGGAGTTCAACAGGGTGTTTCCGGATGAATTACCAGCTGGGTTGCCACCTTTGCGTGACATCCAGCATCAGATCGATTTAGTTCCTGGGGCTGTTTTGCCAAACCGCCCGCATTATCGTATGAGTCCTAAGGAGCATGAGGAGCTGCGACGTCAGGTTGAGGAATTGTTGGCCAGGGGACACATTCGGGAGAGTCTCAGTCCTTGTGTCGTGCCGGCGCTCTTAACCCCCAAAAAGGATGGGTCTTGGCGTATGTGTGTGGACAGCCGGGCCATCAACAAACTCACTGTCCGATATCGGTTCCCTATTCCACGGTTGGATGACCTGTTAGACCAGCTTAGTGGGGCTACAGTGTTCAGCAAACTAGATTTAAAGAGTGGTTATCATCAGATCCGAATACGTGAAGGTGATGAATGGAAGACTGCCTTCAAGACGCTGGAAGGTCTTTATGAGTGGATGGTTATGCCATTCGGGTTGTCGAACGCTCCGAGTACCTTCATGTGTGTGATGAACCAGCTTTTTCAGCATTTTATTGGGAGGTTTGTGGTAGTGTACTTTGATGATATTTTGATTTTTAGCCCTGATCATGCCTCGCATTTGCAGCACTTCCGACAGGTTCTGAGTTTGCTGCAAACAGAGAAATTCTTTGCTACCCGAGCTAAATGTTCGTTCATGACAGATAGCGTGTTATTTCTGGGATACATAGTGTCTCGTGAAGGAATTTCTGTGGATAAGTCTAAGGTTGAAGCTGTCCGTAGGTGGCCTACCCCGAGGAGCATTCATGAAGTGCGCAGCTTCCATGGACTGGCGTCGTTCTATTAGCGCTTTATCCCAAATTTTAGCGGCATCATGGCTCCTATCACAGATTGCATGAAGGCTGGGCAGTTTACTTGCACGGAGGCAGCGGCTAATGCTTTTGAGGAGATCAAGCGCAAACTGACCACTGCCCCTGTACTTGCTTTGCCAGATTTTTCTAAGCCTTTTGAGTTGCATTGTGATGCATCAAAGGTCGGCGTGGGGGTAGTCCTTAGCCAAGAGGGTAGGCCTATTGCATACTTCAGCGAGAAGCTGAACGGAGCTAAAGCGAATTACAGTACCTATGACGTGGAATTCTACGCGCTCATACAGGCCTTGAAGCACTGGTACCCCTATCTATCACAAAGTGAGTTCGTGTTGTTCTCTGATCATGATGCTTTGAAACATATTAATAGCCAAGACAATCTGTTAGTGAGACACGCGAGGTGGGTTGCGTATTTACAACAATTCACTTTCTCCCTCAAGCATAAATCTGGAGTTCAGAACCGGGTTGCTGATGCCCTTAGCCGTTGCACTTGCTTACTTACTACCTTACGGGCAGATGTAATTGGTTTTGATTCATTTCGTGAATTATTAAGTACTGACCCAGTGTTTGCCCCTATTGTTCATGAAGTTGAAACAGGGCAGCGCACAGATTTTGTGATGCATGATGGGTTTCTGTTTAAGGGTACCCAATTATGCATGCCTCAATCCAGTTTACGCCTCAAGATCATCAAGGAGTTGCACGAGGAGGGGTATATGGGGCGTGATAAAACCTGGCAGCTTGTGGCCAATTCTTATTACTGGCCTTCTATGCGGCGTGACGGGGCCAGATTTGTTGATGGTTGTCGAATTTGTCAAGTGTCTAAGAGAACGGCGACCAACGCGGGATTGTATATGCCCTTGCCAATTTCGGAAAGACCATGGGTGAACGTGAGTATGGACTTCGTGTTGGGGCTTCCGCGGACACAATGTGGTAGCAATTCTATCTTTGCGATGGTGGACAGATTCACAAAAATGTCGCACTTCATTGCGTGTAAGAAGACTAATGATGTTGTCAAAATTGCTCAACTTTACTTTCGGGAGGTCTATCGGCTTCATGGGTTGCCAACGTCCATAGTTTCTAATAGGGACTCTAAGTTCCTTAGCCACGTTTGGAGGTGTTTATGGCGGTTGGCTAACACGAAGCTGGATTTTAACAGTGCCTACCACCCTCAAACCGATGGGCAGACCGAAGTGGTGAACCGTTCGCTGGGTAACCTGCTGCGGTGTTTTGTGGGGGAACATCTAAAATCACGGGACCAAAAGTTGTACCAGGCTGAGTTTGCTTTCAACTGGTCAGTGAATCGCAGTTCGGGTTTTAGTCCATTCTTTGCCAATTACGTCTTCCAGCCGCGAGCTCCGATTGACTTAACCCCTGTTCTTGATTTGAAGAGGGTCCATAAGAAGGCAGAGGACTTAATTACTGATCTACAGGCTGTCCATGAATAGGTGCAACAAAATCTGTGTGACTCCACGGCGAAGTATAAGGAGGCGGCTGGCCAGAAGCGGCGCTCAATGGAGTTTGAAGTGGGGGATTTTGTGTGAGCCGTGTTGACCAAAGATCGGTATCTAGCGCATGAATACAACAAACTGGCAGCTCGGAAAGTTGGGCCGTATGAAGCTGTTGAGAAGATCAATCCTAATGCCTACCGGTTGAAGCTGCCGAGCCATGCTAACACTTCTGACGTGTTCAACGTGAAACACCTCATGCCTTACCGTGGTGACAGTTCTGAGGAGGAAGAAGACTTGAATTCGCGAGCGAATTCTTTCCAACTTGGGGAGGATGATGTGGATCGCATAGCCGAGGATTACTTGGAGACGCGGCGGCGGCGTTATACCTGGGCCGGTGTTCGATAAACTTCAATCAGCCTAGAAAAACGTGAAAAAATGCCTTTAAGTATGTTTTTTAGCCCGTTTTGTGTTTTGGGCCTATTTTTTGAGCTTTTGTTAGTCTTTTATTTTTACCCGGTTTGTCTCGAAGCCCTAGGGTTTCGTGCCTCTTATTTAAGCTCTTGTTAAGACTTTTTCCAGCAGCTTTTGATGATTAATAAAACTTGTGTGCATTTTTGTACTTTTTTCAATCATTCAGTATTTTCTACGAAGATCAACGAGTGTTTGATGCCCTAAAACCTAGCATTCGTGGTGAATCAGCAGGTTGCAGAACGACTCTGAATTCGGTATTCGTGATGAATCAACGGATTAGGGTTTATTTTATTGCTCTCTTAATTTCCGCTGCATCACTTTTCTTTCTCTTTTCTTTCCCTTTCTCGACTTGCTGCTTCATATGGCCAGAACCAGAGGCCTTTCATAGCTAAAAACTGTAAAATCCCATGCTGAAACCTGTGAGGTATTTCCCTTGCTGTTATCTTTTCCTTTCCTCCTTTCTTCTATCTCTTTTTGACTTCTTTTTCTTGCCTTTTGTTGCCATTACATTGTCAATGCACCACGACCCATTGCCCATCACATTCATGGCCGAGAGGCCACCATGGCTAGGCAGAACCACTTAGGTGCTGGTACTTTTCTCTCTCTGCACTTTTCCTCACATAGACCCATGGATTTTGAGTCACCTCACCCCACTCTCCATTATGCACAGCGTACACATACACCCATCTGTACACCTCTGTACATAATTATATGTGTGTATATATATATATATATATATATGCCTAAATAGACCTATACAAAGGATTTCCAGTTCCTCTTCGTTGCACTCACACCATACTTCGCACCCGAAGGCCTTGTGCACTATAACCAGCTGAACACCACCCACATATATATACACACACCCACTTACAGACATATATATGTATACATGCACACCTCTAAGGGCTGAACCTAACCCACAGCAGCCCTCTTCCTCAACTCTTATACATATATCTTTGTATTCATATACCTACACATACATATTTAATATCTACATAAATCCTGACTAGACAGGCCAAATGATGGAGGCAACCACCAAGGTCCACACCCAAGCAATCTTCACCCATGGGTGTAACACCCAAACGACCATCACACGCTAGGTAGCAATGGCTGTCCACGAAACCCTGCATCCCCACCATAAACTAAAATCATCATACCTGCATACATTTATTATACACATACCAATAGAAGCACACATCACCCTTCCATTACAATTCCATAAAAAAAGCCAACAGTTATATAAATCAAACATGTGCGTATAGAATCCTAGGCATTCATGAATATATATAAGCGCCAAGAACAAAGAAAATATGAGTATTCCATCACCCTACCTATTTGGGTGGCCGCTGAAAACTCAAGAATGGAAATCCAACAGCCGCACAGTCCACGGTCCCTCCCTCCCTCTCGGCTGTATTCTCTCTCTCTCTCTCAAAAAAAATAAAAATAAAAATAACCAGTTTCTCTTATAAACACACACACACACATATATATATATATATACTAGCAGTAACTCGTGCGATGCATGAAATTTATATATAAGATTAAAATTTTAATAATATACGCCATTTATATGTTGAATTTGTTCTCAATCTATATAATAGATTGAGAACACAATAATCATGGATCTAAAACAGAAAGCATTAAATGTAATGTTTTATAGAACATGAAAAATTACACGTAAAGCTCTATAAATCCATTGAACTTAAAACTCAAGAAAAATCTTAACCAATAGATGGGTTAACATATATAATCAAACCAATTAAAATCAAATATTTCTCCTGTTGTTCTCTATCCCTCCACATCGCCTCCTCCTCCCTTCTTCTTTTCATGCTCCTACTATTACTGTTGCGATTGCTGGTGATAATGACAATATGGTGGATAATTTTTGACATCTCAATGTCAAATTTCAATCAATTTCCTTCAAAACTTAATTAAAAAAAATACAACGTTATTAATAATACAAATAGAGACAATAATAAAATAGTGATAATCTAACAACCCAATCAGAATAGACAAAAAGATCATCTGAGTAGTTTAAAGAGTATTTCAATGCAAAAGAGTATTCTTTGTTAGAAAATTTGAAAATAATATAAAAAAGAATTGAGACAATTCATACACTAAAGGAGAGAATGGCATGGAAGGGATGATTAAAATATGACAATATCCAAAATATATAAGGATGTGCATTGTAAACTATTATTGTAGCTTCTCCCATCATATGATTTTCAATACAATCGAAGCAAATTAAAATAATAATAAAAATAAAATTATAACCCATCATGACAAAGAAGAAAAAATAGTGAAGTAAAAAGATAAGGGTGAGTGAAGTTTGAAAAAGAAAAGAGTGAAGAAGAAGAAATAGAAAAGGGGTGGAGAAAAGGGAAAAAAAAACTCTTGAATAAGAAATGCAACCATTCACGTTAAACATACCCCATTTTGAGCCTTAACAGCGTTGCTTGTTGTTTCCTCAACCATAATCTTGAATCCAACATCACCATCCGTTCACCTTCTTTAACCACCCAAAATAGTCTCTGTGCTTAAAACTTTACAACAATGTCGTGGCCTGAGCAGTGCAAATCTTACCTAACACACATGAAAGAATTAAAAGAATTATCAGAATAGAGATGTCTACAAAGAACAGCCTGATTAAATGTCAATGGCTAATATAGGCACAAAATGCTGCAAATTATGTAAACACATAATAACCAAAGTTCTAGATTTTATTCGAAAGGTAATAAATCTTTCTTGCTACTACAACTCAAACCCAAATCAAAAGCAATACAAACATAATTTTCAATGACTTGATATGTTAAGGTTGAGAGACTTAACCATGCTTTCTAAATACCATTCCCCCAATGTTTGTTTTTCATTATCAATGACAACTTTCTCCATTTGGGGCTTCTTGCTAAGCATGAAATACTTTATACCAAATGGCCCAACTCAAAGCTGCAAAATTTTTAGTACAAATAGTAAAACTCCATGCAAAAAAAGAAGAAAACTAATATAAAGAGAAGAATTAATACAAACATATTTGCATAATATAATCACATAATATACATACACAAACACAAACACATACACATACACATACACATACGAATTTATATTTCTATGGAGATCTAAATACTGTATTTCTATGTTATGCAAATGAAGAGAATCCAAAAGAAGAGACTAACATCACCCCAATCCAGCATAAACGGTGAATTAGAAATGAAAATTGCAACCAAAATACAACACTCCAAGATCTTCAACCTTTTAGTTGATCACACAAATTAAATAAAAAAAAACATATAGACAAATACATATAGAGCTCTACAATTACAGATTATCTCCCGGATTAAACTACAATAAAGGCCGATAGTGGTCTCACCTTCACCTTTCCATGTATCCAATATTGCTCGGCTACTGCAGTGGTGGCTATTGTGGCGATTTGGACTACAATGAAAGCCGATAGCGGTCTCACCTACTCTTTTGAAAGCTTTTTGAAAATCTACCGTCTATAAGATATTCTATTCTCTTGGCTATTATTAGGGTTTATATTTAGGATGGGGAGGGAGGGAGGGCCAGCAATCAAATCTGCCAAAATTATGCCGGTAATCAAGTTTGTAGATTTTCTTTCCCTTTTTAGTTCTTTTTTGCATTTTGTTTTTAGGTTTCTTTTCCCCTTTTTTGTGTTGATTTTCTTTGTTCTTTATGCCAGAGAGGTAGCTAGGTGGTAGAGGGAGCTAGGTGAGGATGGGGGGATATGCCACATGGCAAATTGAATTAAAATGCAGATTTTGTTTCCTGTAGTTTTTTTATCCATGTATCGGATCTTTTTTTTTTAGTTAATTTTTTTGTTTCCTTGTTAGAATTTAACTTCTTTAATTATTTTCTAATAATTTAGTGCAAGAAAATAAAAGTAGGGAAGATAAAAGTTTTGGTAGGGATTGAATATTGGACTTGGTTAGTTTTAGGAAATAATAATGGGATGTAATTTTGTTTTATGAAAATTATGGTTTTTAGGGAGAGATCCTAGGAATCATATGACCATTAATGAGTCTTTTTAGGATTTAGACACACTTTTATGAAAAATATGATTTTTAATGAGAGATTTTAGGAGGGATTATAAATTTTAAAATTAAAATTCAAGTTCTTTCCTTTAGTTATTTTTTTGTGTTTCATTGTCAAAATTTCATTTCTTTATTTATTTTTTACAAGTAATTTTTTATTTTTTATTTTTTATTTTTCTTTATAAGAGAGGAAGAGAAGAGTTTTATTGGTTAGAAGAGTAAGGTGTGCCACGTGGCATCACGGTTAATTAGGATTTTTAGAAAAATGAGGATTGAGTTTTGGAGGCCTCCCACTACATTTGCATATATATAGTATAGATATATATACTCAAAAGACCAAGCCCTAATATACTATTCCTCTGTAGCTCAATAATACCCCCAATATTTATCTTTCTAAATCACTCCCCCAATTATGAAGTAATTACCACAAAATATCCAAATAAACATGGTAGAAATTTAAACTATAATATGTGGATAAAATTACAAGAAATTAAGTTAGAAATTCGGGGTTTCACACTATTCATGTATGATTTTTTTCCTCTCTGTTATTATTATGATTTTACTTGACATGACTATTGGGCGTTTATGATTAAATTACCTTGTATTACATGATATCAACCGGTTGTATATTATTGCATTGTTACATGTTTTGGGTTTGCATCTATGTTGATATTTGTGGCATGGCATTATTAAATACATGGTTATAAATATGGGAAAGCAAAGCAAGTTGGGATTGTTCCTCTCTCAGGTGAAATTGAATCTTGGTCAAGTGTGCTAAGCATCATTAGAGGCATGTTGGTCCAATCGTACCACATATGAGAGTTTTGGAAATGGGGTTGGTGGGTGGCACTCGAGCTTCAAAAGCCATTAGTGGTTCGCAAAAGGATTAGAGGACGTGGTTAAGGTAGACGTAGAGGTAGAGGTCAGACACTAGCACAGGCACCAGTCTTTACTTCTAGAGGCACTAGAGAGGGTGGAGAGCTCCTTCAGGCTATGAGGGAGATGATCTAGGCATTCATCTAGACAACTAGGGGTCCAGTTGGGGGCACTAGTTGAGACACAGTGGTGGCACCCGCTGTGACTCAGAAAATGCAACGATAGTGACATTAAGAGAGTTTAAGAAATAGGATCCGCTGGCTTTCAAAAGAGAGACGGATCCTATTACAGTTGAGCACTGGATTAGGTAGGTGGAGAAGATACTTGATGTTATGGGTATCATGAAGGACTTCACTAGAGTGCAACTAGCCCCTTTCCAATTAGAGGGATAGGCTAATAAGTGGTGGGTGATGAGGCGTACATCTCTGGATTTGGTTACTTTGACTTGGCAAGGATTTGAGGAGCTATTCTTCAAACAGTATTTTCCTTTCGTTGTTAGGGCAGCTAAGGCCCACGAGTTCCTCCAGCTTGTGCAGAAGGACATGACTGTGATGGAGTAAGAGGCTATGTTTGCTGAGTTGTCTAGATTTTCTTCCACGATAGTACAGGATGAGGAGGCAAAGACTAGGAAGTTCAAGTGGGGTCTAAGGCCCGCTATCTGTAACAAAGTGACAGTGCTGAACCTCCATGGGTATTCGGAGGTGGTGAAGCGAGCACTCGTTGCTGAGAAAGAGATGGACAATGCTTGGACCATCAAGGATACCCCATTGCGTTAGAGGGGTACACAGTCAAAGGGCAGTGCCTGGAAGAGACAGAAGACTAATCAAACTCAAGGGTTTGCACTAAGGTTGCCTTATTCACAAGGACCTTCGAGACAAGCTTAGTCTCAGGGATAGCCTTACGAGTTTGGTCAAAGATTTAGTCAAGGTTTCCAGTCAGGTCAGAGGTTTGGTTAGGGTCAGCAATCGGGCTGAGGTCTGGGTCAATACAGTAGACTGGGCACAGACAGGGCACTTTTGCTCAAGGTCAAAAGACGTGTTTCTAGTGTGGGAAACTAGGACATTTTAGGAGTGAGTGTCCTCAAATACGAGGAGGACGAGGGACTTTGGGTCTTCACAAACTCAGTATTCTGTTCCGACTTAACAGTATTCTCAGGGGAGTCAAACTCAGCAATAGGTTCAGACTACACTAGTGGGAACACAAACTCAGCACATTATTACAGCTATTGGAGGAGCACAATAGTGTCAGTATTAGCCTAGGGTGAACAGGGGTATGATAGAGGCTGTGGAGGTGGTTAGAGGACAAAGGGTCGAGTTTTTGCACTGACTCAAAAGGAAGAGTTTACTAATTACTCTGTGATTGGAGGTTCTTTTCTTTTGTACAACACGTATAATTTTGTTTGATACTGGTGCATCACATTCATTTATATCATCTACTTTTGTATTTGCTTTGGGATTGGAGGTAGAGTTACTTGTTAAATCTTTGTATATTAACTATACTGTAGGGAGCAGTATTTGTGTGAACCATATTTGCCAGGGTTGTGAGTTGGAGATTTCAAGATTCTAATTAGTATTTGACTTGCAAGTCATACATATGTTCGAGTTTGATGTGATCTTAGGTATGGACTAGTTGTCTGCACACCTGTAGTTACAGATTGTTAGCGAAAAAGAGTGATAGCGTTTACACCAAATGGGGATTGTTTTCGCTTTCAAGGGGCTTTTAGAGCTGTTCTACCCCCAACTCTGCCACATTTGTGAAGGCGGGATTGGTTGTCAGGATTGTTAGTGAGTTTCAGACTCAATGATGATTCCAAGTTAGATCCTAAACTTTCCCGAGTTATATGTGAGTTCTCGAACATATTCCCTGGGCAATTACCAAGATTGCCTCTACATAGAGATGTGGAGTTTTGTATTGATTTACAACCGGGCACGGGGCTAATTTGCATTGCTCCATATAGGATGGCGCCTGCTAAGCTTCAAGAGCTCAAGTTGTAATTGTAGGAGTTGATTATTCTTGGCTTCATAAGATCGAGTACTTCTCATTGGGGAGCATCTACAGTTTTTGCCAAGAAGAAGAATGGGACTTTGAGAGTGTGTGTGGGTTACCACTAGTTAAACAAGGTTACCATCAAGAATAAGTACTCTTTGCCTAGGATAGATTTGTTTGATTAGTTGAGGGGTTCGAGGTATTTCTTGAAGATAAATCTTCAGTTTGGGTATCATCAGTTACGTGTTAGAGATGAGGATATACCTAAGATAGTGTTTCGCACTCGGTACGATCATTATGAATTTGTGGTCATGCCATTTGGGCTAACTAATGCCCTGGCTGTATTCCTGGATCTCATTGACTGAATTTTTCAGCCGTATTTGGACATTTTTGTGGTGGTGTTCATCGATGATATCCTCATTTATTCTGGGTCAGAGGTAGAACATGAGCAGCATTTAAGAATAGTACTTTAGTCTGTCCGAGAGCATTAGTTGTATGCTAAGGCGAGCAAGTGTGAGTTTTGGTTGTCAGAGGTGAAATTCTTAGGGCATGTAGTTTCTACAAATGGTATCTCCGTAGAACTTACCAAGGTGGTGCAGTGACTAATTGGGTAAGGCCGAAGTTTGTGTTTGAGATTCAGAGTTTTATGGGGTTAGCTAGTTACTACTGTAGATTTGTTGAGGACTTTTCTCAATTAGCCACCTATGACTCGATTGACTCGAAAGAGAGTCAAGTTTAAGTGGGACGATGCTTGCGAGCATGCATTACAAGAGCTAAAGAAGCAGTTGACGTGTGCACCTATACTGGTAGTTTCGACACGAGGTTTGGGGTACATTGTTTATTGTGATGCGTACAAGGACGATTTGGACTGTGTGCTGATGTAGCAGGGGAAGGTTGTGGCTTATGGTTCTCTCCAGTTAAGACCGCATGAGCTCAACTATCTTACTCATGATTTGGAGTTAGCAACTGTAGTTTTTGCTCTAAAGTCTTAGAGGCATTACCTATATGAGGAGAGATTTAAGGTGTTTTCAGACCATAAGAATCTAAGTATTTATTTACTTAGAGAGATTTGAATATGAGGCAGAGACGTTGGATGTAGTATTTGGAGGATTATGACTTTGCTTTGCATTACCATCCTAGTAAGGAAAATGTAGTTGTTGATGCATTGAATCATGAGAGTCATGGGGTTTTTGCTTATGTGACTATTCATAAGTGCAGGATGATAGAGGATTTAGGTGGATTTGGACTCCATTTTGAGGAGAGACCAGCTCAAGGTGTGTTTTGCAGTTTAGTAGCCATGCCTGTGCTTTTGGCTAGAGTAATTGAGGCTTAGAGATTAAATTCAAAGATAGAGTCTACTAGAGCACGACTTTAGTCAGCTAAGGACTCTAGTGATTGAGTGATTTTAGACGATGGTAGTCTGAGATTTAGGGGCAAAGTTTTTGTTCTATAAGTAGCTAAGATTAGAGGTGTTGAGATAGTTTCATCACTCTCAGTTTGCAGTTCATCCTGGTGAGACTAAGATGTACCATGATCTTAGTCATTAGTATTGATAGATCAAGATGAAAAAGATGTGGCACAGTTTATATTGAGATGCCTTACTTGTCAACAAGTGAAGGTTGAATATTAAAGACACCAGTATTAGTATCTAAGTGGAAGTGGGAGCATGCGACTGTATATTGCATTAGGTTTGCCGAGGTCACCGCATGGGCATGACTTAATTTGGGTGGTTGTGGATCGTCTAATTGAGTCTTCTTATTTCTTGCCATTTTATACTATGGATAGTATAGGGGTTTTGGCTAGACTATATATCCAAGAGATTGTTAGGCTTCATGGGGTACCCGTTTCTATTATATTCGACAAAGATTTGAGATTCATTGCTTGATTTTGGATGAGTTTCTAGGATGCATTGGACATGCAGTTATTGTTGAGTACGCCTTTCATCCTTAGACGGATAGGTAATCTGAGCGAATGATTCAAATTTTGGAGGATATGCTTAGAGCATGTGTGGTGGATTTTGGGGTAGTTGGGAGGATTATCTGCCATTAGTAGAGTTTGCATACAATAATAGTTATCAGTCAAGTATCGAGATGGCTCTGTTTGAGGCGATGTTTGGGATCCCATGTAGATCACCTTTGTGTTGGGCTGCGATCAGTGATATGGCAATTATGGGACCGAATTTGATTCAGGAGACTATCGAGAAGGTGATACAGATTAGTCAACATCTTTTTAAAGCTTAGAGTCACCAAAAGAGTTATGCTGATAAGAGAAGACGGCCTTTATCATTTGAGGTAGGTGATCATGTCTTCCGGGGAGTGATGCCACATAGAGGTATGGTTCGTTTTGGGAAGAAGGGGAAGTTATCCCCGAGGTATGTCAGGTGGGGTGGCTAATATATTAGCCTTTCCACCACATATATTTGGTGTTCATACTGTGTTTCACGTGTCGATGTTACGTATGTATGAGCCTGATCCCACTCATGTGATTGATTGGGGTGAGATAGACATTGACGATGACGTCAATTATGAGTAGAGACTGGTCAGGATTGAGGACCATCGGGAGCAGGTCTTGCGAGGCAAGACTATTCCTTTAGTGCGAGTCTTGTGGAGACATCGCGGGGTAGAGGACTCTACTTGGGAGCTTGAGGTGACTACTCAAGCTAGTTATCCACATTCTTCAGGTGAGTTTATCTAAATTTCGAGGACGAAATTGTTTTAATGGGGATAGGTTGTAACAACCCATAATTTATTTATTTATATTAGTATTTGTTACCATTTAACTAGTTAATGCATAAATTTGGAGAAAACTTGATACTGATTTACTTAATAGGGGGCAAGTCATGTAATTTTAAAACTTGAGGATTATGAAATTTTATGGTAGTGTTATAATATTAGGGTTTATCTTAGCGTATATATGCATAAGATGAGAGAGGGGATTTTTTGGTTTTATTTTGAGAGGGAGCTGAGTGAAAGGAATAGAGAGACAACAACTTTGGGTGAGAGAAGCTAAAGGTAGTTCGCGGCCGTGAGGTTCTCCAGCAAGGTTTTCCAGCAAGACAAAAGGTAGGGCGATAGAAAACTCAAGATTCTCTTGTTTTACTATTTTCCGTAATGACTACATATACTCTTGTTTACATGTTCATGTAGCGTTACGGTCTTATAATAAACGTTTGTGGCTGGGTCAAGAGTAATTTTCTGGTTCTTGTTTTGTGCACTGATGTATTGCATTGGAGGTTTATGCTTAGGTGAGTGGTATGTGTGGTTGAATTGATGGCTAATGGAACAGAGGGAGTAAAAGGGAATTGGTTGTGTGTTGTGTCATGTGCAGTGGCTGTGTAAAGTTAGGTCAATGAGAGGCTGTGATGTAACAACCCTGATTTTTAGACCGTTAATAAATCAAATAAATAACCTCAAATAAGATTTAATCACGCTGTAGCTCCAAATGTACAACTATAATTGACTCCAAAATTTATTCTTGAGGTAAAATCACTACTTTAAATAACAAAATAATAATAATAATAATTCTTCCTAGGCTCAAAGATACATAACTTCCAAACAATGATGTCTTAAAAATAAATATGATTCTTCATAGGCTCAAAATAATATTCCACTGGCACCTTATACGCTTCTACCTAAAAAATAAAATTTAACCGGAAAGTATACAATACACAGGAGTACAAATACTCAAGTCAGAACATTTAAAATGAAGCTCAACGGATAAATTAGCTCAACTGTTCAGATTAAAAATAATACTATATATTAGAAGCCAATCGAAATCACAGAAAACCATGTCGGTAATAATCAATCTAATATTTTTATTGGGCCCTATACCTGGCCCTTCTTAATACCATGTCAAACACCACTTATGCCACGTAATAATTTCAAAGTCTATAACCAACACCCTCTAGGGTCACCATTTTATAACTAATTTTCAATAACAGGCTAACAGGTGTGTTTGTACATGTACTAATTAGTTCCACGACACATCAGCTAAAACATAACCCAGCAATTTTTTTTTGAAAATAATTTTATCAATGAGTTTATCAATGATCATGATAATCAAGGATGTGTCGAAAGAAATTTAAGAGATCCAACAATAAATGTAATCATGGAATTAAACAACGAGTACGAATATTCAATAAGAATACAACTAAGGAATAATAGGAATAAACTATTTGCAAAGAGATTTAGAAATGAGCATATTGTATACAACCTGGTTACCTTAAGTGTGTTCCACTAATTTGTAGAGATCACCACAGCTCTCCAAATAATTTTATATAAACTAAAATCAAAGTGGTAGAATTTTTCCCCACATTTTTATTCTCTTTTCTTCCTGTTCGGCTACCACCTCTCTTGCTATCTTTTTTTTTTTTTTTTTTTCTTTTTCTTTCTTGTTTCTTTCTACACCGTATTCTCTCTCTCCCTCTCTCTTTCCTATGCCCACTACGGCAGCATATGTGGCCTCCCCTATTCCTATGTTCCTCTCTTTCACTCTTCGTTTAAACTACTGATTGGTGTGAAGATTATTTAGTCGAATGGCTTCCTTTATATAGGCATTTGAATTGTCTTTGGCCTTGCCACCTTATCACCACTTGTTGCCGTTTTATTGTAAGAAGCTTAATACCTTCACACACAATATCACACTCGTTAGCTTCACATGGTGAGGACTTAAAGGTTGACACATCATGTTACACTCGTTGGTTCCATGGTGAATGCATGAAGATGAAGTTTAACTAATGACACCACAAACTTTACTACCAACTTGAGACCCACGTATGGAAGAAGTATATGGATATGAAGCTTATGCTTTGACACCTCACCTCTCACCATTATTCACTTGAATAATTTGCAAGCCATAGCCCTAAAAAAATTACTATATAATACTAGTTTCATCACACATTGAACCTATTTTATATTCTAATTTAATTGCCACCACTATTCATACTAACTCCGAAAAATATATTATACGTCACTTAATACTCTTGCACGGTATTCTTATATTTATTACACCTAAAACCTATTAGGGGTCTAGCGATAAATTATTTTTGAAGTCGTCACAAAATTTTTGGGTGTTACAGTCTAACCTCCTTAGAAAAATATTTCGTACTCGAAATTTACCTCGATTTCATTGCGCACTCTGATAAATAAAAATATTTCCTTTCATACTGGCAGCCTAACACTGAGCCCATTAATATTCTACGTATAGTCTCTAGGGATTCGTATACTTCAAAACTTTAAAATTTTACATTTATCAAACTACTTCCACTCAGTCCCAAATAAGATCTAATAAGTCGCTCTGATTCCACTCTGTATCAGAGCTACTATATATTTTTCCCATATAACATCTACAGCTAAGCTTTGGCCATTGGGTCCCATATAAGACCTACTACCTACGCTCTGATACCACTTCGTAATGACCCAAAGTTTTGGACCATTAATAAATCAAATAAATAACCTCAAATAAGATTTAATCACGTTGCAACTCCAAATTTACATCTATAATTGACTCCCAAATTTATTCTTAAGGTAAAATTACGAGTTCAAATAACAAAAAAATAATAATAATTCTTTCTAGGCTTAAAGATACACAATTCTCAACAATAATGTCTTCAAAATAAATATGATTCTTCATAGACTCAAAATGATACTCCACTGGCACCTTATATGCTTCCACTTGAAAAATAAAATTTAACTAGGAAGTATACAATATACAGGAGTACAAATGCTCAGGTTAGGACATTTAAAATGAAGCTCAACGAATAAATCAACTCAACCGTTCAAATTAAAAATAATACTATATATTAAAAGCCAATCGAAATCACAGAAAACCATGCTGGTAATAATCAATCCAATATTTTTATTGGGCCCAATACCTAGCCCTTCTCAGTACCATGTCAAACGCCACCCATACCACGTAACAATTCCAAAGTCCATAACCACCAACCCGTAGGATTACTATTCCATAACTAATTTTCAACAACAGGCCAACAAATGTGTTTGTACATTTACTAATTAGTTCCATAGCATATTAGTCAAAACATAACCCAACAATTTTTCTTTAAAAATAATTTTATTAGTGAGTTTATCAATGATCACAATAATCAAATATGTGCCGAAAGAAATTTAAGAGATCCAACAATAAATGTAATTAGGGAATTAAACAACGAGTACGAATATTTAACAAGAATACAATTCAGGAATAGTAGAAATAAACTTTTTGCAAAGAAATTTATAAATGAGCATATTGTATGCAACCCGATTACCTCAAGTGTAATCCACCAATTTGCGGAGATCACCACAGCTCTCCAAATAATTTTATGTAAACTAAAATCAAAGTGGTAGAATTTTTTTCCACATTTTTCTTCTCTTTTCTTCCTATTCAGCTACCACCTCTCTTGCTATCTTTTTTTTTTTCTTTTTCTTTCTTGTTTCTTTCTACACCGGATTCTCTTTCTCCCTCTCTCTTTCCTATTCCCACTACGGCAGCATATGTGGCCTCCTCTATTCCTATGTTCCTCTCTCTCTTTGTTTAAACTACTGATTGGTGCTAAGATTATTTGGCCGAATGGCTTCCTTTATATAGGCATTTGAATTGCCTTTGGCCTTGCCACCTTATCACCACTTGTTGCCGTTTTATTGTAAGAAGCTTAATACCTTTACACACAATATCACACTTGTTAGCTTCACATGGTGAGGACTTAAAGGTTGACACATCATGTTACACTCGTTGGTTCCATGGTGAATGCATGAAGATGAAGTTTAACTAATGACACCACAAATTTTACTACCCACTTGAGACCCACGTATGGAAGAAGTATATGGATATGAAGCTTATGCTTTGACACCTCACCTCTCACCATTATTCACTTGAATAATTTGCGAGCCATAGCCCTAAAAAAATTACTATATAATACTAGTTTCATCACACATTGAACCTACTTTATATTCTATTTTAATTGCCACCACTATTCATACTAACTCCGAAAAATATATTATGGGCCAATTAATACTCCTGCATGGTATTCTATACTTATTACACCTAAAACCTATTAGGGGTCAAGCGATAAATAATTTTTGAAGTCATCGCAAAATTTTCGGGTGTTACATGTGATGCATTGGATGTTTTTGTTTGATTTTCCACCAGTCAAGCACCTATAGGTTTGTCCTTATCAGCTACAAAATCTCGTAATCCTGTGCATGGTAATTTTTATACACAGGTGTATATATATGCGTATATATATGGTGTTTATATGGTGATGTATAAGTGAATTTGGTTTAGAGGAGGAAGACATGAATCTGGGCAGCTTGTGGCTTGGATTCGCCCATGTGGGTTATAGGTGGTGAAACTCGGGTAAAGGTACAGTTGCATTGGTGATTGTTGCTGTGGTAACCATGGTTGTTGTGAAATGATCAGTTTGTTCGGCTTTGAGTTAGAGTTTTTATATTGGGTATGGAAAAATGGGTGAAGAAGGAAATATATATATATAACAAGACCGAGAGAGATAAATATTTTAGAGAGAGAAACATCTGGGTCGATGCTGCGAAGAAGATAGCATGGCAGGTTATTCAGTGTGGCGATGTCCATAATAGCTATGATGCACCCTAGTGTGTCGGGACCTCCGATGTGAGTCCTAAGCTTATAAAATGTTTTACCTTAGGTATTTTCAACGTTTTGAGTTCATTTTTGTGGTCCGTTTAGTCAGGTTCTGAACCTAAATTGAGGATATTAAATGGATACAAATAATTGGTCAAACGATCAAACGTGATCTCTTGTTATGAAATTTTGCATAATAAGGTATTGCATTAAATTTGACTAATTGAAAATACTTTGGGGACTTTATTGTAGTTGACATAATTGTAGTTCACTATGATTGACTCGCTATTCATGTCTGATTTTTTTTTCATTATTATGATTTTACTAAACATGATTATCGGGTGTTTATGATTAAATTGCCTTGTATTACATGCTATCACTAGGTTGTATGTTACTACATTGCTACACATTTTGACTCTGCATCTATGTTGATATTTGTGGCATGCCATTATTAAAGAGGTGGTAATAAATATGAGAAAGTAAACCAAGTAAGGATTGTTTCTCCCTCGGGTGAAAAGTCTGGAATTGAGTTTTGGCCAAGTGTATTTAGCATACTCAGAAGTGTGTTAGTCCACTCGTACCACGTATGAGAGTTTAGGAAATGGGGTTGGTGGAGAACGCCATGGATTAGAGCTCCGAAAGCCATTAGTAATTCTCACAAAGATTATGATAAATATGAAATATTTGAACATTAGGTTACGGGATCATAATACGTAAAATGTTCATTGCATGGCATGAAGAATCACGGGTTGTTTATATTAGGTTGATGTGCATATCATTACACATGATTTACTTAATATTTTGGGTATACCGTACACTATATATTTGTCACTGAGCACTAGGCACTAAGGTGTTCTTGACTACTAGGCATAGGCCCTACTAAATGTTGTAGGTATCTCACGAGATCGAGGTCCTAGAGATGATACTTATTCGGAGTTGAGTTGTTCGTTGGTTAGATTATAAAGATTGATTTATTTATTTATCTGTTACCTCAAATTTGAGTCGTGGGTATTTTGTCTTTGGTTGTATTACGAATTTGGAGATTTATTATTTTGGAGATCCTTAGATTGCTCTGTTTACATTTAGTATAGAGACCGTTTTACCCCTACACACCAAGCACATTTTCAAGACTACACCCTCTCTGGGAACTAAACCGACCCCCACTGGAATGCTTCGAAGAGGGTTCCATGACATTTTGAAATGAGTCCCTTGGCTCGAAGCACACTTTAGTCAACAAGGGCTTCAAGAAGCTTGTTACATGCGCTTCTTTAAAGTCAACTTTTTTTCACTTTCTGAATTATAATGCACCATCAAACGATTGACGAAATATGCAAATTAGGAAATTCCCAGAAGCATGAGCAACAGGATTTCCATTGGTACAGTTCGATCGTTAACATCACCCGAAGGTCGTGATCGAACGGTTCCAAGAAGAGCGCTTTTGAATACTTGGGGAGCGTGAGAGAAACGCTTCCTGTTTCCTATTTCAAGTCTCGATTCCTTGACTATAACCCATAGTTAAACGCTTAGCAAAATGCGTAAATTAGAAAATTCTTGAAAGCCTTTCTAGAGGGCTTCCATTGGTACAGTTTAATCAAGAAGATTGCTTCTCGAAGGCCATGATCACATGGATCAAAGACGGCCATTTTGGGAAACCAAGCAAGCGCTTCATAAATGCTTCCAAAAAGCTTATTTTTTAGCTCGCTTCCCAAGACTCTATCTCCATGAAATCATCTGAAGCTCCCAAGTAACACCAAGTTTAAAAGAAACTACAGGAGAACATGCCAACATTTTCTTCAAATCATCTGTGGATGGCACAATTATCAAGGAAAAGCAAACGTAAAAGTTCTTGACTTGGAAGCATGTGTTACATGCTTCCGTATTTTGATCAGATAGTGACAAAACTTGGATTGCTATCCAAGTTAGTAAGTACAGGAGTGCCATGTGGCACTCTCCCATTGGTCAAGGCTGAATGCATGAAGGACATGCGTCTAACCATTTTTTGGCTAGATGCATGAGCCATATGCATGGGGCCCTGGCCAGATTCTCTATAAATACCAAGCCACCCCCTTGTCTTAGAGATAAAAGCAATAGCTAAACTCTACCAAATTCACTCAAGAAAATCTAAAATTCTATAAACATCTCAAATTCAAGAAGTCCAACTCCTTTGAAGATCAAGCTCCAAGCTATGGTGGATTAGAAGGCTACAAGAGCAAAAGGTAGACTTCATTTAAGCCTTATGTACACCCCTGCTCTCTTTGTTCTATACTCTAAGGCTCACTTGAGCCTTCTCATTTTTAAACCTTATCTTTTTATCTCGGTAAGTAAGAGTATAATAAAAGAAAAACAAAATAACAAAATATAAGGGGCATACACCTCAGGCAAACCTTAGAATGGCCCATTTAACATGCTAGAAGGACCAACTAGGCACCTAAACAACTCTTGAAAACAAGAACATATGAGGACAAAGGGGCATGCAAGTCCCAATAACTCTAAGACATATCATCTTGGGCTTTAATCAAGTACAAAATTGGGGAAGGTTCATAGATTTCCCCATGGCATGATAATTGGTTGCCAATGGGGCTTATACATCAAAAAATGGGGGATAAGGTGATCTATGATTCTGGCCTAGGCAAAAGAAGCAAAAGTTAACACCATTATTAGGGACAATCAATGGCGTTGGCCTGTGGTGTATGTCACTTTGCTGGGCGTCCTATATGCCTAAAGAAATGGAACATGAACCTTAGTAAGGATAGTTGTAAATCAATTCCCATTTGGGTTAATTTTTATAATGTTCCTTTAGAACTATGGACATATCTTACTAACTTGACTGAAGAGTTAAAGAGAATAAACTTTGCTAGAATTCGCCTGGAAGTTAATGCTAAAGCTAAACTTCTCGATTCCTTTGATCTAGAGGTGGAAGGCAAAGGTGTTGTTGAAATATCTGTTGAGTACAATTGGGTTCCAATGATTTGTGAATAAAGAATTTGGGTATGTAGTGAGCAAGTGCAGAAAGGTGATTAAGCAAAAATGGCAAGTTAAAAAGAATATGATAGTAGAGATTGCAAATGAAGAGGGATGGACAGAAGTTAAGCGCAAAGGGAAGGAGAATACTATTGGTGATAGTCCAGCTAAAACAAGTGCTCCAAATTTAGCTGGTCCAAGCGATGTTGGGCGATCAGAAGAAACACTTTCAATTACTCCGAGGGCAAAAGATGCCATTCCATGTGGTGCTTGCAAGACAAGTGATCAATTAGTAGCCATGATACTAGCCACTCTCATGGTGAAACCTGTTGTTGAGGTTATAACTTAGTAGATTTCAACAATTGGACAAGGTAGAAGATAATGAAGTCATGGAAACTAATGGGGGTGGTTAGTCAAATATGATGGCAACTCCTAATGCAAATCCCCTAAGAGATAAGGTGGTGGTAGTTGATGAAGTTGATCGAAAGAAGCAAAAGAATAAGAGGAAAAATGAGAAGAAAATAAGATAGAGCTCAGTTAGTAGCTTCGCGGGGAGCGCCTCTTTACGATGTAATTAATGTCTTTTGTATACTGGAATGTGAGAGGTCTCAATGACCTTTCCAAGCAGAGAAATAAAAGATTTTGTTAGTAGACATAACATTTGGTGTTTTGGTTTTGTAGAAACTAGAGTCAAGTTGGAGAATAGGGATTCTGTCTGTCATGGGCTGATGAAGAATTGCGATTTCATTCATAATTACAACACTAATGGGGATGGTACAATTTGGGTTGGGTGGAATTTGAGTTTGGTGAAATTGGAAGTTCTAAGCATGACTAACAAAATTATTCATTGCGAGATCTTTCTATTGAGCTGAAGATCCATTGCTATGTTTCTTTTGCTTATGGTTTACTTACAGTAATCCTTAGAATGCAGCTTTGGAGGGATCTTGAGCAATATGCAAATTTGGTTTGTAATGAACCTTGGCTTGTCATAGGTGATTTTAGTGCTATAAGATCTCCTTTTGAAAGGAAGGGGGAAGCATTGATTGGCCTGGTTTCATGGATGAATTTAAAAAGTGTCTTGTGAAGGCTAAACTGGATGATATAAGATACGAGAGTCTTCAATTTACTTGGAACAATAGGTGTGCAAAGAACTATATCCTAAAGAAAATTGATAGAGCTATTGTTAACTACTGAATTCTTTCCTTTTGGGGTTTCAAATCATAGCCCTATTTTGGTTCGATTGGGGCTCTATATGAAAGAAGGTACTAAACCATTTAAGTTCTTTAATTTTTGGGTTGATTATGAGGTATTCTTGCCGACGGTGCATAAAGCTTGGAATATTGCTGTTGATGGGTACCCAATGTGCCAAGTTTGCAAGAAGTTGAACTTGGTGAAAGCTAGTTTGAAGAAGCTAAATAAGAAAAAATGTTATGATGTTGTGCTGAGAGTTAACGAAGCTAGAGAGGCATTGCTTAATCTTCAAAGATAGTTAGAGGCAAATGGTGGGGACCCTAAGCTTGTGGCCAAGGATAAAGAAAGTCTTTCCAAACTTAATGTTTTAAATAACCGAGATGAGTGTTTTGCCAAGTAAAAGAGTAGAATTCTGTGGCTGAATGAAGGGGATCAAAATACAAACTTTTTCTTCAAGTCAATAAGGAATAGAGCAAATAGGAATAAAATTTCCTTAATTAAGAAGGAGGATGGTACTACAATGGAAGATATTAAAGAGGTTAAGGAGGAATTTATGTAGTAATTCAAGAACTTGTTGGGCATGGACAATACTGTGAAATATCTAGGGAAATAAGAGCTTCAACAGTATATCAGTAAAGTGGTTTCTAAAGAAGCAGCTGCAACAATGGATAGGAATGCAATGGAAGATGAGATTAAACAAGTGCTCTTTAGCTTAAATCCAAACAAAGCCCTTGGTCCTGATGGTTTTAGTGGTTTTTTTTTTTTTAAAAAAAAAAGCCTAGCCTATAGTTGAAAAGGAGGTGGTTGCTGCTATAAAATTCTTCTTTGATTCTAGTTGTTTGTTGAAGGAAGTCAATGCTATCATTGTAGTTTTAATCCCCAAAGTTTCTAATCCTACAACCTTAAAGGACTATAGACCTATTTTATATTGCAATACTCTGTATAAATGCATTACTAAGATTATTGTGGATAGAATTAAGAGTTTGTTGCCTCAAGTTATTGATGAAGCCCAATCAGCTTTCATTCAAGAAAGGAGGATTAGTGATAATATCTTACTTGCTCAAGAACTTATGAGAGGCTAACATAAGTACAAGCAACCGGCTAAATGTGCTGTGAAGGTAGACCTCATGAAGGCTTATGAATTAGTCAGATGGGACTTTGTGTTGGATGTTTTGGAGCTTATGGGATTTTTGGAGAAGCTAAGGAATTGAATATAGGTATGTATTTCTACTCCTATGTACTCAATAAGCCCTTGAAGGCTTCTTTGCTGGTGCTAAAGGCCTGAGGCAAGGTGATCTTTTTGTTGACTCCATGCCTTAATTTTGATGATTACAAAACATGTATTAGTGATCTAATGACTCCACTTAGTGTGCAGATTATATATTACTTTTATCTCAATAGGATTTTGATTTGAAGAAATTGTGTTGAGAAGTTTGTCAAGAAGAATTGAAGGTGTTCCAAGAAGAATAAAAGATAAGTTGAAGAGAAAGATTGCAAGACTTGGGAGCTCTTTTGAAGAGTTTGGTAAGGTCTTGGATCAATGGAAGAAGTTATGTTGATTGAAGAACTCTACACAGAATCAAATTGTTTGAATTCATCTCGAAGAGATTGAAGGTGCTCTTAAAGATCAACTTGCTTTAAAGAAATCATTTCAACCCTTAGAAGCTTCATTTGGATTATTATTGAAAAGCTTAAAGACTTTGAAGTTATTTGAAGAAGACTTGCAAAAGATTATTATTGAAAAGCTTAAAGACTTTGAAGTTATTTGAAAAAAACTTGCAAAAGATTTAGAATTACTAGAAAAAAAGGGTCGACTTATGAATTCTCAAGAGTTGACTCATTCAGACAGTGAACTGGACAAAAAGAATTCTAATGAAATAGGTCGACCCCTCCTAACTCAGGAGTCGACTCCTCAGTCTAGAATGCAAAGTCTTGAAAAAGGTCTAAAAAGGGTAGACTTCTTGTTTCTCAGGGGTTGACACCTTTGGACAAAGCCTTGATAAAGTTTGGACAAAAGCTAAAAGCATCGATCCCTTACTCTTCAGGAGTCATCACATTCAGACAGAGCCTTGGTAAAGTCAAACAAAACTCTAAAGGGTCGACCCCTATTTCTCAAGAGTCAACATATTGGGACAGAGAGCTGAGGAAGATAAGAGTAGACTAAAAAGGGTCAACCCCTTCAACAAAAGAGTCGACTCATCGATTGTAACGACTAGTTTTTCAAACGGTCTCCTAGTTTGAGTGAAGCTTGGACAAAAATACTTGGAGGGTTTGAAAGCTTGGAATAGCTCTTGTAAGGAGTGAGTTGGGTACTTGACAACTAGCACCTACTGTGTAAAGGACTTTTGCATAGTGAAAGAGCTTTTAAGGAGGTCTTGGAAGTGAGGACGTAGGTCACACGTTGTGACTGAACCTTGATAAATCTGGTGTTCATTTTTGTGCTATGTTTTTCATTCTAGCATCTCATTACTTGCTTGCATTGCACTTACACTATTTGATTTACGGTTTCTTTAGGTTATTAGTTTTTAGATTGCATTATAGTGTGAATAATTTTGAAAAACTCAATCCACCCCCTCTTGGGTTGCATTTTTAGGTCAATAATTGGTATCAGAGCTAGTGCTCTATTTCAAAGGCTTAACATTCTTAGAGTTGATCTATGGCAACCATGATTGGAAGCTCTCTAAGTGAGGGTCAATCCACTAAGAGACCTCTCATGTTCGATGGACCAACTATAATTATTGGAAGAATAGAATGAAAATATATATTCAATCTATTGATTGTGAATTATGGAGAATCATTGTAAATGGTCTAAAGATTCCTATTAGGACTATTGAAATATTTGAAATCCCCAACACTGAAAGTGAGTGAGATGAGAATGACTTGAGACTTTTGCAGTCCAATGCTAAGCCTATGAACATTTTATATTGTGCTTTAGATCCCAATAAATTCAATAGAATTTCTATTTGTGAATCAGCCAAAAAAATTTGAGATACACTTAAGGTGACTCGTGAAGGGACCAATCAAGTCAAAGAGTCCAAAATTAACATTCTTGTGCACAACTATGAACTATTTAGAATGAAATCTAATGAGTCTATTACTGAAATGTTCACTATATTTACTAATATTGTTAATGGCTTAAAATCTCTTAGTAGAATTTATCCTAACAGTAAACAAGTGAGAAAGATCCTCAGATCTTTGCCAAAGACATAGGAAGCCAAAGTAACAACCATACAAGAAGTTAAAGACCTCAACATCTTGCCACTTGAAGAGTTGCTTGGTTCTCTCATGACCTATGAGTTGATTCAAAATCAAAATACTCAAGAAGAGGAAGATAAGAGAGAGAAATCTATTGCATTCAAATCCACCACACAAGAGAATGAATCTGAAAGTGAAGATGATGATGAGGAAGATCTTGCCCTCATTACAAGAAAATTCAAAAGATTCATTAGGAGAAAATGGAAAGGTGGAAAGAAGCTTGAGTCAAAAAATGAATCTAGCAACAATGACTCAACTATTATATGCTTTGAATGTAAGAAGCCTAGACGCATGAAAGCTGAGTGTCCCATGCTAAAAAAGAAGGGCAAAGGAAAAAGGGTTCTAGCTACCATATGGAGTGAAGATGAAGGTTCCAGCTTAGATGAAGATGCTGAACCTCAAGAAGTTGCAAACCTATGTCTCATGGCACAAGAAGATGAATCTGAGGTATCATCATCTAAACTATCTAGTTTTTCGTTTGATGAGTTACAAGATACTTTTGATGATCTTCTTGCTGAATTTGAAAAGATTGGCATTAAAAACACATTTCTCAAAAAGATGGTATCCACTCTTACTACAGAATGTGAGGATTTATAAAATGCAAATGAGCTTTCGAAAAAGGAAAACTCTATTTTAAGAGAAAAAGTAAAAGATTTGGAAAAATCTCTTACAAAATATGTTGATGGGAAGGAAAAATTAGATGTCATGCTTGGAAAATAAAAATGCTTATTAGACAAAGTAGACATTGGATACAATCCTTTTAAGAAGAGGAAGTCTTCTAAAAACATATTTGAAACTCTTGCAAGAAAAACTTAGATTACTTGTTTTTATTGCCAAAAGAAAGGTTATCTTACTAGCTAATGCTATATTATGCAAAAATCTCATGTTGCCAAGAAGGTTTGGGTCCCAAATGGACCATCAAAGACTAACCCCCAAGGACCTAAGATGATTTGGGTACCAAAGGTCAAAGGTTGAGTTGCCCTTTTTGTAGGTATGTCTTCAAGCAAAATCCAAGAAGAATCATTGGTACTTGGATAGTGGATGCTCAAGACACGTGGCTGGTGATGAAGCTCAATTTACATATCTCACAGCAAAGAATGGAGGCTTGGTCACTTTTGGAGATAATAGCAAAGACAAAATCATTGGTATTGGTAGTATTGGTAAGGATTTTTCAACTTTTATAGAAAATGTTTTATTTGTTAAAGGCCTTAAGCACAATCTTTTAAGCATTAGTCAATTGTGTGATAAAAGTTATAAAGTTATATTTGAATCATCAAAATGTGATGTTGTAAACATCAATGATAACAAGACCATATTGATTGATTACAGACAAGGCAATATATATATACATTTTTTTATTTAAAGAATTTATCTTCTTGTAAAATAAAATGCCTTGCACCTATGAACAGTAAAGATAGCTGGTTGTAGCATAAGAGACTTGACCATATTAGTATGAGCATTCTTTTAAAGATTTTCAAAAATGATTTGGTCAATGGAGTTTCCAAACTTAAATTTGAAAAAGACAAGGTCAGTGATACTTGTCAAATGGGGAAGCAAATAAGAGTCTCTTTTAAATCCAAAAATCTAATTTCTACTACTAGGCCACTTCAACTACTGCATATGGATCTTTTTGAACCAACTAGGACTCTAAGTTTAGGTGATAAGCAATATATTATAGTTAGTATTGATGATTATTTAGGATTCACTTGGCCATTCTTTCTTGCTCGCGAGGATGAAACAATTGTCTTCTTCACAAAGTTTTGCGAAAAGGTTCAAAATGAAATGGGATTTACAATCACAGCAATAAGAACTGACCATGGAGGTGAGTTTGATTGTAAACTTTTTGAAGTATATTGTGATAAAAATAGTTTTAAACATATTTTTTTTGCACCTAGAACTCCTCAACATAATGAAGTTGCTGAGAGGAACAACAGAACTTTAGAAGAAATGGAAAGAACCATGCTTTGTGAAAACAATTTGCCAAAATATTTTTGGGCAGAAGCTGTTAATATAGCTTGTTATGTTTTAAATAGAGTTTTGGTTAGAAAATCTTTAAATAAAACCCTATAAGAGCTTTGAAAAGATAAGAAGCCAAATATTTCATACTTTAAAGCTTTTGGATGCAAGTGTTTTGTGTTGAATAACAATAAAGACAATCTTGGTATATTTGATGCTAAATCTGATGAAGGTGTCTTTCTTGGCTATTCAACACATAGTAAGGCCTATAGAGTTTTCAATAAAAGAATTTTAGTTGTTGAGGAATCAGTGCATGTAATCTTTGAGGAACTAAACTCCTCGCCTAGAAAAGTTGTGAGTAATAATGTAGATGATGCGAAGCAAAGCTTAGACAATCTCAACATTAATCAAAACACAAGTGAAGCCACTGAAAGGAGAAAGATGAGTAAGATATTTCTTCAAGCCAATAAAATGTGAATGAAGGGCTACCAAAGGAATGGAAGTTTGTCCACATCCAACAGAGCAAATACTAGGTGATCCATCACAAGGGGTAAGAACAAGGTCATCTCTCGAAAATGTATGTAATCATCTTGCTTTTCTTTCATGAATTGAACCAAAATGCTGTCAAGATGTTTAAAATGATGAGTTTTGAATAATGGTCATGCAAGAAGAGTTAAATCAATTTAAGAAGAATGAGGTTTGGAACTTGGTTCCTAGACTTATAGATCATTCAGTTATTGAAACTAAATGGGCATTTAGAAACAAAATGGATGAATCTGGAACTATAGTTAGAAATAAGGCCAGACTTGTAGCCCAAGGCTATAGTCAAGAAGAAGGAACTGATTTTGATGAGACTTATGCACCTGTAGTTAGATTAGAAGCTATTAGAATATTACTTGCTTTTTCATATTTCGAAAATTTCAAGTTTTATCAAATGGATGTGAAAAGTGCATTTTTAAATGACTTTATTTTAGAAGAAGTGTATGCGGAGGAGCAACCTCCTGGTTTTGAAAATCCTAAGTTTCCAAAACACGTTTTCAAACTTACAAAAGCATTTTGTGGGTTAAAGCAGGCCCCAAGGGCTTGGGTATGAATGGTTGACCAAATTCTTGATAGAAAAATGGCTTTACAAGAGAAAAGGTTAACACAACACTCTTTATCAAAATTAGAGATCATGACATGCTTATTGTGCAAATCTATGTTGATGACATTATATTTGGCTCCACTAATCAGAAATTTTGCAAGAAATTTGCTAAGTGTATACATGGTGAGTTTGAAATATGCATGATGGGAGAATTTAACTACTTCCTTGGACTTCAAATCAAATAATCAGAGGAAGGAGTCTTCATTAACCAAGCTAAGTACATCAAAGATCTACTCAAGAAGTTTGGAATGAAAGATGCAAAACCACTGTACTCCCATGAATGCTTTAACCAAGCTTGATAGTGATGAAAAATGTATTTTTGTGGATACCAAGCAATATAGAAGCATGATTGACTCATTATGTTACTTAACTGCTAGTAGGCTTGATATCATGTTTAGTATATGTTTATATGCTAGATTTCAATCTAATTCTAAGGAATCACATATTAATTACATATTATTGCTATTAAAAGGATATTTAGATATCTCAAGTACATACCTAACTTGGGGTTGTGGTAACCAAAGGACACTTTATTAAGTCTTATTGGTTACTTTTATGTTGATTATGCTGGGAATAAAGTTGATAGAAAGAGCACTAGTGGCTCTTGTCAATTTCTTGGTAATATGCTTGTTTCATGGTCTAGAAAAAAGCAAAACTCAACAGCACTTTCCACAACTGAGGCTGAGTACATTGCAGCTGGAAGCTGTTGTACTCAAGTCCTTTGGATCAAACATTAATTAGAGGACTTTGAACTTACTTTTGAACACATTTCCATTAGATGTGATAACACAAGTGCCATTAATTTGACTAATAATCCTATTCAACACTCTTACACAAAGCACATTGAAATTAGACATCATTTTATTCATGATCATGTGCAAAAAGTTGATATTAAACTTGATTTTGTGAGCACTAAACTTCAATTAGCTGATATATTCACAAAACCATTGAGTGATGATAGATATTGTATGATTAGTAGGAATTAGGGATGAGCAATCCATTATCTTGATTGACTATCTTGTTGTACATGTTTGATTATATATTTGAATTATTTGAATTTGATTATGTGATTGTATGATTGATTATGCGGTATACATAAGTCATTTCTGTATTTCATAAAAAAAAGAGTCGACCCCTGGCTTTAAGTGGTCGACCCCCTTTTTTCTGGAAATGGCTACTGGTGACTTCTGTTGAAAAGAGTCTATCCCTCTTATTACAAGAGTCAACCCATTTCAAGAGAAAGCTCAGACAGTAACTTACGCAGAAAAAGAGTGGACCCCTTAACAGTAGGAGTCAACCCATTTGCGCAATCGCTCAGGCAACTATAAATAGCCCCTGTTTTTCCCCAAACCAGGCACTTTCCCTCTCTCTCAATCAACTGTTGTTCCAACTGCCACACCTACCAGAAATATCTCCTGTAAATTCCATATTCAAACTCTAAAATCATCACCCAATTGCTTTTAACTTCCATTCCAATTTCCAGGGACTCCTTAAACCGCTAAATTGAAGAAGGGCAAGCAAACCCTAGTGGAGTTGACCCTCAAATCCAAAGGAGGGAAGAAGAGGAAGAACAAAGGGGAGCCTTCTAAGGTTTCAAAGAAGAGGAAAGAGAAGCAGATTGTGGAAGAAGAAGAGGATATCTTGGAGAACGATCTCCACTTCTACAAGCAATTCGATAAAGATAAGTATGTAAACGATTTTTCTTCAAGAATCATTCTTAATGGTAGATGGATAGACTATGCATTCTTTGCCAAAGAGAAGTTTACATTTGAAGAAAAATTAGAGAAACTTGAATAAAAATCAATGACATTGCTTAGAGATGAAGTGTACCCTGAATTAGTTGGGCATTTCTATATCCATGTCGAAAGAGAAAGGGATTGTGTAAGTGTGACAAATTATGTCACAGGAGTCCACATTTTACTCACCAAAGGAATTATTTGCAATATTTTGGGTATCAGTGGTGATGGCATAGTAGGGCAAAAGCACATGAATAGATGTCTAGCTCTATCACTTATCTTAAGCACAGAAGTCACTGATGATAGTCTTCAACCAAATGCCAATGAAGTATTATTAGAGTTGAGGCTTATTGATCACTTTGCTTGCCATATTTTTATGCCCAAAGGGGGAAAGTTTGAATATATTTATGATAAAAAAAACTCTTTTTCTTGTGGGCTTACATAACTGAAACCAAAATTGATCTGGTTGATTATATTTTGAACCATATCCTCAAGGCCAGCAAAACCAAAGTGAGTCTGCCTTATGGAATCTTTTTTACCAAGGTATTCAAACTTTTTAAGATCTACTTATCTGGTGAGAAGAAGAGAACCCCTGACCCTAAATCTGATGAGTACAATCACAAGACCCTTTCTAGAATGAGGTATTACTTTGACAAACAAACCAAATAATGGGTGAAAGAAAAGAGTAGTGGTGGTGGTGGTAGTGTCACACCAAGGGCAAGAGGCATGGAAAGAGGTCAATCATTTGGAACTCCAAGGGAACTCTTTCCCATGGACATTGTGCCTAGCAATTCTATGCAAATAGCTATGATGATGGAAATGATCAAGGAGATGAAAAAAATACCAAGATGAGATGTTTCACCAAGATTGACAAGAAAGTGAAAAATGGTGCAACTAGGTTGCTCTTTGTTGAGAAGAAGGTAAGGGAGGTTGACAAGGCATTTGTGACTGAGGAAAATAAATTAAAGCAACAAATGGGTAATGACACTGCAATCTCCACTGAACATCTAGGAAAATATATCAAGAAAATGGTTGAAGATGCATACAATCCCCTTTACCCTAATACAGCCAGATTTGTAAAAGAGACCTCATCCACTGATGCCTCCACTGATGACATGGATGAAGCACATCAGGGAGTTAATCTCTCAACTAACACAACAGCTGACGCCCCAACTAGAGCAAGAGCAAAGTTTGATCAAAACTCTTCACAACCACCAACTAGCGCCCACAAGTATGAACTGAGGCAGAGAAATCCAGCCAAGTTCATAAACACTACTGATGACCCTATTGACCTTTCCCAGACTCCATCCCCCAAAGCCAACAATTGAGCCATCTTGCATTTGCACCTTCACTCTTGCATTTGCATTTACATTTGCACTTTCTGAACAATATTTTTGAATAGGATGGTGTGTGAGCCTTTAAGACAAATATGTTTGTGATATTGTTTTTGGAAGCTTTTAGTCTTTGAACTCTACAGATACCTATTATTATAAATGTTTTAGTTACTGTGATGTTTGCTTGTATTTGCTTTGGTTGTTTTGCTGAGGAGATTGATGCTTTGCCTACCAACCTAGCAATAACTTTATTTATATGTTAAGATTTTTTGTTATTATACCTGTCTTTGAGTTCTCTATATTTAACTCTTTTTGATGAATTGACAAAAAGAGGGAGAAAGTATTGATATGAAAAGATGAGTTTGATACAAAAAAGGGAGAGAAAAAATTATGATATGAAAGAGGGAGAAAGAATTGTGATATGAATAGAAAATGAAGTAAAGGGGAGAAAGAATTTGGAAAGACTTTATATGTGAATAACTGTCTTATTTGGATGCTTGATTTGCTCAACTATGTTAGTGCTACAATGCATAAGAAAGGGGGAGTAAAGGCATTTATGCTTTGAATCCTTGAATTTGTTGATTGCTTTGCTCTACACCTAGAAAATGCCTTGAGACCTAAAGCACAAAATAAAGGGAGAGCAAATTTTTGGTATGAAACTTTTATTTTCTAATTTTCTCTATTATTGCACATTACTAAATTCATTAGATTTCAAGCTTATTGTTCATATTGAGTAAAGTTTTGTCATCATAAAAAAGGGGGAGATTGCTGACTCCATACCTTGATTTTGATGATTATAAAACATGTGTTAGTGATCTAATGACTCTACTTAGTGTGCAGATTATGTATACCTTCATCCCAATAAGATCTTGACTTGAAAAAATAGTGTGTTGAGAAGCTTGTCAAGAAGAATTGAAGGTGTTCAAAGAAGAATAGAAGATCAGTTGAAGAGGAGATTATAAGACTTAGAGAAGCTCTCTTGAAGATTTTAGTAAGGTCTTTGATCAATGGAAGAAATTATGTTGATTGGAGAACTCTACAAGGAATCAAATTGTTTGCGTTCATCTCGAAGAGATTGAAGGTGTTCTTGGTGACTAACTTGCTTTGAAGAAATCATTTCAAGCCTTAAAAACTTTATTTGGATGATTATTGAAGAGCTTGAAGACTTTGAAGTTGTTTGAAAAAGACTTGCAAAAGATTTGGAATTACTAGAAAAAGGGTCAACTGAAGAATTCCCAAGAGTTGACTCATTCAAACAATGGATTGGACAAAAAGAATTTTGATGAAAAGGGTTGACCCTTCCTAACTCAGAAGTCGACTCCTTAGTCCAGAACGCAAAGTCTTGAAAAAGGTCTAAAAAGGGTTGACTCCTTGTTGACACCTTTAAACAGAGCCTTGAAAAAGTTTGGACAAAAGCTAAAAGAGTCGACCCTTCAGTCTACAAGAGTTGACACACTTGGACAGAGTCTTGGTGAAGTTAGAAAAAACCATAAAGAGTCCACCCCTATTTCTCAGGAGTTGACACATTGGGATAGAGAGTTGAGAAAGATAAGAGCAGAACAAAAAAGGTCGACCCTTTAACTAAAGAGTCAACTCATCGACTGTACCGACTAGTTTTTGAAACAGTCTCTTAGCTTAATCTTGCATTCAATTACCTCCCAACCACCACAACGACTATAATCAATTCAAGGTTATATATACAAGATCCCCATAACATATACACTAGAGAATCAAATAATTTAAGTGCAACACCATTGATTGAGAGCCTAAATTTCTAATTAAACCAGAAAAACACTATTTTAATGAAGTTTTGGGCATTTACTAAGTTGAACTCATTCATTCACTCTTTGAGAGAGTTACCCATTGTATAATCTTTGTATATTTCACTTGGGAGGATTTGTAATCTTGTGAGTTTGAGTGTTCCTATTAAAAATAATTATAAGTTTGAGTGAAACTTGGACAAAATCACTTGTAGGGTTTGAGAGCTTGGAAATAACTCTTGTAAGGAGTGAGCTGGGCACTTCGCAATTAGCACCTGCTATGTAAAGGACTTTGTAAGCACCCCATTTTTGCCTGCTTGGTAATCTCTGGTCCGATCGGACTCACATTCAAACTGACAGACACATCTAAGTCCAAACTTGTTTTCTAGACTCAATCCAGTCAATCATTGGCTTTTAGGCCCACTAGGCCAAATAGAAGCAAAATAACCAAAATGCCCTTAAGGCATTGCTTGGTCCAATTCTAGTTGGCACGTCTTCCTAAAGACGGTAAGTCCCTATTTCAACTTCAATTCTAATTCCAATTCCAATTCTAGTCCAGACCAATCAAACTCAAATTCGGCATGTCTTTCGATAAAGTTGATCCCTTAAATGGTCAGTCCATCCTGTCCGGTACGTTTTTTGAGAAAACTCTTTGGAACGATAAGTCTCATCAAACTTGTCAACTGGAATGGAACCCAAGTCCCCGAAATGGTAGAACAGTTCACTTCTGGCACCTGCTAGCCTGCCAATGTAGGATGTTTGTTATCCGGCATGTCTTTCAAGAAAGTTGATCACTCAAATAATAAGACCATCCAATAGCTTCCCAAGATTAAGCAGTCTCTAGAATGAAGGCACACCGTCAGAGTGACGGAAACACTCGCAAACAGGTTGACATTGGAAATTGCCAACAAACCCTCTAATCACAGGACTGAATACGCCTCTTAGTCGTAGCATGGGAAACCTTTGAAAACCAACTCGTCACACTCCGTTAGAGTAACGAAAATACTCAAAACCCAGGTTAACACCAGTGCCTGCTAGCCAACTCCTGTGAAAAATTACCAAATTGCCCCTTGGGCCCTTCTAGTACGCTTCTCGAGAAGGTACCTAAGTCCTCAGAGCAGTAAGTCCACCTTTCCAATATTGTCCCAAAGACAATCCGGCATGTTCAAGTACCTTCCAGTCGGTTTCAAATCAATTCCAAGACCATCCAGTAAAAATGACCATTTTGCCCCTGGGCATCTAATCACCTCCGAGAACCATGCCGGCTCTAGATATCGAATTGGTTACCTTCCGGGGATGCTTCTAATAGTATTCTCGACCTTCCACACCCTTCTAGATCAATCCGAGTCTATTTTGGCATGTTTAGTGCAAAATGATCGTTTTGCCTCTGGTGGGCCGGTCGCTTTTTTCAACCACACTGACTCTAGGTATTAAGCCGCCAACCCCTCAGAGCACTCTCGATAGTGTTTCCAACCTTCAAGCCTTCTCACTGGTCACTCTGAGTCCATTCTAGTGTTTTCTCGATTCAAATGATCGTTTTGCCCTTAGTGGGTTGGTCAACCTTTTCAAATATTCCGACATTGTTTCTTAAGTCTGTTACCTTCGGGACACTCTTTCAAGGGTTCCTATCCATCGCCAGCCTTCTAGATCATTCCAGGACCTTCAAGTGTCACTCTTAGTGGAGCTAAGCTAAAAATTACATGGTAGTCACCAAGACAGGCGCCCAAATCTTTTGCTTTGCATACCAAGGCTCAAAAGATACATTTCTCGCAGCTTAAAAAACTTTCCTAAGTGGTTGTATTGGCGCTAAGGTTAAATTTCCACTGGCGCCACTGCAACAGGCGCTAGTTCCTATTTCAATTGTCTATAAATATAAACCCTTCTCCCGTATAAAAAGGGTCTACAAACTCAGTCTAGAAACTCTGTCTCTCTCAAAATAGAGCTCGAAGTCCCCTAAAACCCTAATTCTCTCAAGCCTCTTCAAGCCCTAGCCTCCATACACCTTATTCATTTAAATACAAACCTTTAAGCAACCATTGAAGATCAAGTATTGCATCTTCAAGATTCTCAAAGTTCAAGTCAAGTCAAGTAAACAAAGCAATCAAAGCAAGAAGAATACGAGGTTGGTTTTCTATTTATTTTTATGTAATCCCCCTCTTTCATTTCTCTCCTAATCCACTTGGATTTTTTCTATTTTAATCTTCATCTTCTATCTCCTCTTCTTGCATGCTTGAAACAAGGGATTCCCTGATTCATGACTAGGAAGGATTGTTGAAGTTCACCATGTCGAGGGCTTTCTTCTAGTTTAACCTTGGGTTCGGCCTCGTAGGTTATGTGGTGAAGCCTAACCTTGTATGTTCACGACTCTATTGCATTGTGATTATCATGTTTATGCATTTTATTCAAATTTGCATTCAAAGTTGTTTTCTTTTTTTTTTTTGCTAAGTAAGAAAGAATACATAGACAAAAAAAAGATCGAAAGATCGAGTACAAATACAAGGGGCATACCCCAGGCCAAAGAATAAGGATAATTAAGAAAGATAACCATCCAAACAAACAAAAGAACCCAGCTAGCACTAGCTAAGAAAAGTACACAACACAAGCTAACTTAGCTTAACAATCATAAGAACTAAACAAATAGCAAAAACAGCTGCCCTTAGTTCTTGAAGATATCATCGGGAATTCGCCATATCTATTGGAGATCCCTATTTGGTGTTGTTCTATGAAAGCCTCTCAAACTAGCCATTCTATTACGAACTTGAAAGACTATATCATTGAGCACTGCCTTCATGTCCCTACACTTGTTAGCCATTAATCTATCATTCTTTTTTCTCCAAAGGAAATAAACAGTGGTGAATAGCATTAACTTGCATAGAATATTCTTCAAAGCCTTTCCCTTGAAGGTACGAGCCTAAGATGCAATCCCTTGCCGCTCATTACTCAAGCATTGGGCTTTATATTTTGCTAGTAACTGCATTCACAATCTGTTGGTGATCGAATACAGGAAGAAAAGAGAGTTGTGGTCTTCAATTTTATCTCTACAAAACATACAACACATGTCATTTAACATACCATTGGCAGCAAGTTTGTCTTGGGTGGCTAATCTTTCTCGAATAGCAAGCCAAAGGATGAAGCTATATCTAGGAATAGCCTTCTTAAACCAAGCAACTTCAGCCCACTCCACTTGAGAACTATGGTTTCTACTACTTTGCCAAGCTGATCTTAACTAAAAATTGGTGATTTTTTTTTTTTCTGGAATCCATATCGCTTGATCACTACAATAGCTATTAGGATGTGGAATACATGATACACACCTCTTGAGCTCATCCAATTCCATGGAATTTGCCACATGCCATTGCCACTGGTTGTCCCTAATAATAGTGTTGACTTTTGCTTCTTTGCCTAGCCCAAAATCATAGATCACCCTATCCCCTATTCTTTGATGTATAGGCCCTACTAGCAGTCAGTTATCATACCAAAGGGAAACCTATGAGCCTTTCCCAATTTTGTACTTGATTAAAGGCCTAATGATATCTCTTAGGTGCAGAAGTTTCCTCCAAGTCCAAGTGCAATCCCAAGGAATCTTAGCCACGCAGAATTGACTTCTAACTAGAAGGTTTGCTTTGACCCACTTCACATTTTTTTTTTTGGCTAAGTAAGAAAGAATATATAGACAAAAAAAGATCAAAAGATCAAGTACAAATACAAAGGGCATACCCCAGGCCAAAGGATAGTGATAAACAAGAAAGATAACCATCCAAAGAAACAAAGAAACCCAGCTAGCACTAGCTAAGAAAAGTACACAACACAAGCTAACTTAGCTCAACAACTATACGAACTAAACAAATAGCAAAAATGGTTGCCCTTAGTTCTTGAAAATATCATCGGGAATCCAACATATCTGCTGGAGATCCCTATTTGGTGCTGTTCCATGAAAGCCTCTCAAACTAGCTATCCTATTACGAACTTGAAAGACTATATCATTGAGCACTGCCTTCATGTCCCTGCACTTGTTAGCCATTAATCTATCATTCGTTTCTCTCCAAAGGAAGTAAATAGTGGTGGATAGCATTAACTTGCATAGAATATTCTTCAAAGCCTTCCCCTTCAAGGTACAAGCCCAAGATACAATCCCTTGCCACTAATTACTCAAGCATTGGGCCTTACATTTTACTAGCAGCTGCACCCAACAAGAGGTTATAGAAGATTGACACAACAACCAGATGTATTTGGGTATATTAGCTTGGTTCCAATTCACCAACTTCTTTATGCCTAGACCACCTTCATCATTTGACTTAGTAACCTCTTCCCCATTAACCTTAGCTCTAGTATTCTTTAAATCAGGCCCTTTCCAATGAAAAACTTTGAAGCATTGATCAATTTTCTTCAAAACTTTCTTTGGCATAATGAAGTGGGCACACCAGTAGTTCTGCATGTTAAATAAAACTGATTAGATAAGCTACAACTAGCCAGCATAAGAGAGGAACTTACCAGTCCAAGACTTGGCCTTGCTCACAATTTTATCAACCAAGTTATTACAATCTTAAGGTTTCAAATTAGAAGAAATCAGGGGAACCCCTAAGTACCTAATTGGAAGCGCACCTGGCTGAAACTTAAAGAGATTTAACAATTGCTCTCTCCTATGATCATCCAAACTAGTGAGAAATATATTACTCTTGGCATAATTTGGAACAAGACTTGAGAATTCAGAAAATGTATCCAAAGCCTCGTTTAAAATTCTAGCAGAAGCAATCTCACCCTTACAATAAAGCATCAAGTCATTAGCAAAACAAAGATCAGTTAAGCTAGTTTTCTTACATCTCCAATGAAACTGAAAATTGGGATTCCTCTTCACTTGTTGCTGAATAATTTGATATAGGACATTCATACAAATTACAAATAAGTAAGGGGATAAAGGATCACCTTGCCTCAAGCCTTTAGCTCCTGGAAAGAAGCCCTCTAGGGCACCATTAAGGCTGATTGAGTACATAGGAATAGAAATGCATACCTGTATCCAATTCCTCAGTTTCTCTGAAAATCCCATAAGCTCCAAAACATCAAACACAAATTCCCATCTGACTGAGTCATAGGCCTTCATGGGATCTACCTTCACAGCACATTTAGCCAACTTATTGTTCTTATGATAGCCTTTCATAAGTTCATGAGTAAGTAAGTTGTTATCACTAATCTTCCTACCTTGAATGAAAGTTTATTAGACTTCATTAATAACCAGTTGCAGCAAACTTATAATTCTATCTGCAATAATCTTAGTAATGCATTTGTACGGAGTATTGCAACAAGAAATAGGTTGATAGTCCTTTAAGATTGTGGGATTAGGAACTTTGGGGATTAAGGCTACAACGGTAGCATTGACTTCCTTTAGCAAACAACCAGAATCAAAGACTGATTTAATGGCAGCAACCACCTCCTTTCCAACTATAGGCCAGGCTTTCTTAAAGAAGAAACCATTGAAACTATCAAGACCAGGGGCCCTGTTTGGTTCTAAGTTAAAGAGTACTTGCTTAATCTCATCTTCCGTGACATTCCTATCCATGTTTGCAGCTGCTTCTTCAGAAATCACTTTACTAATATACTGCTAAAGTTCTTGTTTCCCTGGATACTTCACAGCATTTTCCTTACCCAACAAGTTCTGGAAGTACTTCACAAATTACTCCTTGACCTCTTTAATATCTTCCACTACAGTACCATCCTCCTTAATGGAGGAGATTTTATTCCTATTTGTTCTATTCCTTATTGTCTTGAAGAAAAAATTAGTATTCTGATCCCTTTCATTCAGCCACAGAATTTTGATCTTTCGCTTGGCAAAGCTCTCCTCTTGGTTATTCAAGGCATTAAGGTTGGAAAGGCTCTCTTTCTCCTTGGCCACAAGCCCAAGATCCCCACCATTTGTCTCCAATTGTCTTTGAAGATTAAGCAACTCCTCTCTAGCTTCATTAACTTGCAGCAAAATATCATAACATTTCTTCTTATTTAGCTCCTTCAAACTAGCTTTCACCATCTTCAGCTTCTTGCAAACTCGGTACATTGGGTACCCATCAACAAATGTATTCCAAGCTTGCTGCATCGTAGACTAAAACTTCTCATACTCAGCCCAAAAATTAAAGAACTTAAATGGTTTAGTACCTTCTTTCATATGGAGCCCCAAACAAACCAAAATAGGGCTATGATCTGAAACCCCGAAAGGAAAGAATTCAACTGAAGAAAATATGAACTTAGAGTTTCAGCAGCTGTTAACAAGAGCTCTATCAATTTTCCTTAGGATATAGTTCTTAGCACATCCATTATTCCAAGTAAAATGGAAATCCCCGTATCGAAGATCATGTAGCTCAGCCTCCACAAGACACTCATTAAATTCTTCCATGAAACTTGGCCAATCAGTGCTTCCCCCCCTTCTTTCAAAAGGAGATCTTATAGCATTAAAATCACCCATGACAAGCCAAGGTTCGTTATAGACCAGTTTTGCACGTTGTTCAAGATCCCTCCAAAGCTACCTTCTAAGGGTTACAGTGTGTAAATCATAAGCGAAAGAAATGTAGCAATGGATCTTCTGCTCAATAAGAAAGATCTTACAATGAATAATTTGGTTAGCTATGCTTAGAATATCCAGTTTCACAAAATTCAAATTTCACCCAACCCAAATTCTACCATCCCCATTAGTGTTATAATTATGGATGAAATCTCAATTCTTCATTAGCCCATGACAGATCGAATCCATATTCTCCAACTTGACTCTAGTTTCTACAAAACCAAAACACCAAATGTTGTGGCTCCTAACAAAATCTTTGATTTCTCTCTGCTTGGAGAGGTCATTGAGACCCCTCACATTATAGCAAGCAAACGACATTAATTACTTAGAAAAAGAGGTGCTTCCCTTAGAGCTACTAGCTGAGCTCTATCTTCTTTTCTTCTCATTCTTCCTCTTATTCTTTTGTTTCTTCCGATCAACTTCATCAACTATCACCGCCTTGTCTCTTAGAGGATTTGCATCAGGAGTAGTCATCAAATTTAACTGACCATCCCCACTAGTTTCCATGTCTGCAATATCTTCTATCTTATTCAATTGTTGAAATCGATTGAGAGTTATAACCTCAACAATAGGTTTCATCATCAGATTGGCTGGTTTCATGGCTACTAATTGATCACCTCTACAAGCACCACTTGGAATGACATCTTTTGCCCAGTATCGCTTAGGCCAACTAAACTTGGAGCACTTGTAGTATCCTCATCAATAGTAATTGCTTAACTTTTGTCCAGCCCTCTTCATTTGCAATCTCTACTATTGAATTCTTTTTAACTTACCATTCTTGTTTAATCACCTTTTTGCACTTGCTCACTACATGCCCAAATTCTTTGCAAACTTCACAAAATCTTTGGAACCCAGTTGTGCTCAATAGCTATTTCAACAACACCTCTACCTTCCACCTCTAGATCAAAGAAATTTGAAAGTTTAGATTCAACATTAACTTCCACACAAATTCTAGCAAAGTTTATTCTCTTTAACTCTTCAGTCAATTTATCAGGATATAGGGGTTTCCCCACTACACTAGCCACATGACTTAGACTTTTTGCAATCCACAATTCCAAAGGAACATTATATAAATTAACCCAAATTAGGACTGATTTATAGCTATCTTTACTAAGGTTCATGTTGTGTTGCCATTTCCTTAGGCATATAGGATTCCAAGCAAAGTGCTGTGGTCGATTCTCAATGACCCATTCACAACCCATAGCTGATGAAAACTTAAAATAAAAGAACCCATTATCAGTGGTCAACAATTTGTCAAACCCATGTTTATCCCATAATTTCTTGACAATGTTGTTGACTAAATTAACGGGTAGCTTATTTTGCATAAAGTACCCAACTAGAGTATTTTCCCACAACTTAGCACCCTGGGGCAGCCACATCTAAAGGGGATTTAACTTTAACTCTATCATTTCCCATTTCAGGTTTGAAATATTCAAGATTCATAAAAAAGCCTTTCTTTGACTTTAAAATGGAAACCCACTTACCTAGACTAGTGGGACCACTTTGCTTTTCACTAGGTTGGTTGACCGTGCCCCCCCCCCCCCCTATGTTGCCTCAATGCTTGGTTGACTGTAAATTCTGCCACAGCAGGATTGTCTCCAGCTTTTCCTTCACCTAAGTAAGCATGTTGTACTCCATTTCCCAAACCTAAAGTAGTGGAGACAAAACCTATCTCCATCCCCTTTGCATTTGCACTCTCTTCACCCATGCAAGCATGTTGCACCTTAGTTCTCAAACCCAAAGTAGTGGAGACAAGACCCATCCCCATTACCTTTGTATTTGCACTCTCTCCACCAAGTGCGTGAATAGTACCCTTCTTCTTCACAAGCTGAGGTTTGGACACCAAATTTGTAGTTGCTACATGAGGAGCAATCACCACATTAGTTTCCTCCTTTGCTCCAACTTTCTCTGCCTGAACCGTACCCATCTTCTGCACTAGTTGAGGTTTGGACACCAAATTTTTAGTTGCTTCATGGGGAGAACTCACCACATAAGTTTCCTCTTCCTCCTCAACCTTATCTGCCCAGCTTTTGGATGAAGAGTTACTACTTAGAGATTTTTCACCATTTGTGTGCAAGAGTAGACCTCCAAAGCTAGCAACGGGAGTGTTGAAACAAGCCTTGACATCATGCATCTCTGAAGCCATATTTGACCCAAGCTTTTTACCTGGGGTATTGCATAACTCAGATACCATAGCCTTGAGTCTTTCATTCTCAGATTTGAACTCGTCTCTTTCCATCCACAAAAACTCTGAATCAAAGTTCAACTCATAGATTCTACGAGCAGCAACACCTGGAATAATGGCTTGATGTTACCCAACCTTCGTTACAAAATTATCAGCGTGAATCCCTTATGACCTAGCTCTTAGCTTTAGGAATCCCTCAAGAGAGCCATTAAGAGGGTCATAAATGCCTGCACCATTGCCTAACAGAGGTGAACCATCCTCACCACCAGCAGCAATATCCCTCATCTCTCTAAGATGGTCTCCATCCTCACCCTCTATCTTCTCCAAAGAAATCAGAATAAATTCTAGAAAGAGAAAACGGAAATGAATCCTAAAGGGAGAAGCTCTCAACTAACTCCCCAGCTGCACCACACTCATTAATGCCATCTTCAACCTCCATTAATGCCAAAAACATGAAACTAGAAGAAGATGGAACAATAACTGTTGAAACTCTAGAGAGAAGGGAGGGCGTCTCTCTCTAGAAATTTTTACTTAATAGGTGCCAACCTACTAGGGCATACCACTATGTACCAAAAGTTGTTTTCAAATTTGCATCAAATTTGTTTTCAAAACTTGCATTCAAAATCTTCTTCCTTCAAACATGTTTTCAAAATCACACTCATAGGATGATTCTAGCCATTACATGGTTAGAGTTGTTTAAGAAAAATGTTACGTTCAATATGACCATCAAGTTTCAAATTTTGGGTTCAAACCCTAAGGTGTTTTTTTTTTATTTTTTTATTTTATCAAAACCACTATTTTAAGATGATTCTAGCCATTCTATGATTAGGGTTGTTTTAAGAAAGTGTTACATTCAATATGATCATTATGGTCCATATTTCAAATCCTAGTTGTTGTCAAAATCACAACCCTAGAATGATTTTAATTTTCCCATGGTTAGAATCGTTTTAGGAAAGTGAGATATTCAAGAGACTTATAAAAGTTCATATACAAGCCTCTTTCCAAATTTTTTTGCAAATCTATTTCCTAAAAAGTCTTTTCAAAGATCTATTTTCTAAAAACTCTTTATCCTAAAGTCCAAGTTAAGCCCTAGAATTCATGATTAGAAAACCCTAATTCCGTTCTTGAAACCATGACTTTCTATTTTTTATGTTAAACCATAGACTTTCAAAATATCTTTTCCTACCAAATCATAGATTTGTAAATTCAAGATTTTCAAAACTCAACCTTTCCAATTCGATGTCAAATCAAAATTTTCAATTTAGGAAGCCAAATCAAATACTCCAAATTTTGAAAACAAGATCAAATCATCTATTTTTTAAAATAAAATGCAATCATCAACTTTAGTAAATAGAGATCAAATCTTTCTTAATTCTAATCTTTTCTAATTTCGATCTTTCTTAAATTCAAACTTTCAAGCCTTTCTAAGTTCAAATCTTTATAAATTCAAAACTTTCCAAATTTAAATCTTTCCAAATTAAACTATTTCCTAATTTAAAACTTTTCTAATATGAAAATTTTCCTAAAAGGAAACTTTCCTAAAATAGAACTTTCCTAATTCAAAGTTTTCCTAAGTTTAAGTTTTCTAAATTCTTCCAAATCAAATATTTTCAAATCAAATCAAATCTTCATAAGTCTTTTCTAAATCAAGTGTTTCTAAAATCAAATCAAATTCTTTCCTAATTGTTCTTAAATCCAACTTTCCTAATTCGAAACTTTCTAAAAAGAAACTTTTAAAGTCTAAATCAAAACTTCTTATTTCAAGTGCATGTTTCAACCCTAGGTTACCAAGGTTCTAAGATATCTAAATCCTAGTTCAACCTTAACCTTAAAGTTAGGAACCCTCAACTCTTTTCTAAAACTCAAATCCAAAACCAAGATAGTTTTCAAAATTCAATTCAAGTCAAGATGATTTCAAAGTTCAACTCAATCTTTGCCAAACAACTCCAAAGTTCTACTCCTCAAGTTCAATTTCAAATCAAAGCTCAATTTCAAATCCTCAAGTTTAATTTCCAATCAAAGTCAATTCTACGTTCGATTTCAAATCATTGGATTGCACTTAGTTTTAGTTGACCTAACTCATCTTAACAAAGTTAGGTGGTGCTAGCACCCCATTTTGGCCACTCGGCGATCTCTGGCCCAACTGAAAGCACCTCTAAACCAACACAAGCATGATCAAGCCCAAACTCATTTTTCAAGTCCAGTCCAATCAAACAATTGCTTAGCGGGCTTGCCTGCTGGGCCCATTAGAGGCAAAAAGACCAAAATGCCCTCGTTGCATTAGTCAATCCAATCCAGCCTGGCACGTCTTCCATAAGATGATAAGTCCATTAAATTCAAAGTAAAATCCAATTGTCCCGTCATTCGAGAAAGTTGGTCCCTCATTGACGGTATGACCATTCAATCCAGTATGGCATGATCACCAAGAAAAGTTTATTCCCCGAATCGGTGAAGCCCCTTTCACACTCATCTCTGAAAAGTACCTAAGTCCCCGAGATGGAAGAGCCGTTTACTTTTGGCGTCTGCCAGCCCGCCAATGCAGAATGTCTGCTAATTCGACACATTTTTTGAGAAAACACAAACCCCTCCAAAATGGAAGACCGTCCAAGTCTGGTATGTTCTTTGAGAAAGCACAAATCTCTCAAGAACGGAAGACCATCCCAGTCCGGCACGACCTTCGAGAAAGTTTATCCCTCAAGGCAGTATGACCCTTTCAAGCCTATCCACCGAAAAAGTACTAATTCTTTGGACAAAAGTCCAGACTACATCCAAATTGGTCAACATCGACGCCTGCTAGCTCGTCCCGATGAAAAATGATCATTTTGCCCCTACCGAGCCCAACACATTCTGTAAGAAAGTACCAAGTCCTCAGAACGGTAAGACCACCTTCCAAGGCCGTCCTTAGACGATCTTCCATGTCCAGTGCCATTCAGTCAACCCCAGTCCTGCCTCGGAGGTTCCCTAGTCAAAATGACTATTTTGCCCCTAGGCATCCAAATGCCCTAGGAACTCTAGGTATCAAACCGACAACATCCCAGTCAACTTTAGTCAACCTCAGTCAACCCCGGTCAATCTTGGTCAACCCTAGAACTCCCGGGATGAGGTGACCGTGATTCGGTCGCTCTCTTCAACCATATCGGCTATGGGAATCAAACTGGTAACCTTTGGGACACTATCTAAAGTGTCCCCTTCCATTTCTAGCTAGGTCCCGCCATCCGACACTTTCCTTTTCAAGCCAAAACCTCCACGCTCCACTCTGAGTGAAGCATAACCAATTTTTAGCCTTGAGCCACTTCTAGAGGCGCACACCAGCTGTCAAAGATGGTTACAAATCAACTAGCCTTTTGATCAGCCCTTTTTTTCAGCCCTCATTAATAAGCCTGCACCACTATTAGTGGCGCATGCTTTAACTTTAGTCGTGTGCCACTAATAGTGGCGCATAACCCCCTAGAATCAGTTACGAATCGACAAACCTCGTATCCAGCCTTTATTAATGCCCCTGTGCCACTCTTAGTGGTGGACGGCCAACTTTAAGCCATGCGCCACTAAGAGTGGCGCACAACCCTCCTACTTTTGCACTACAAATACGGGCCTGCCTCGCTCCCCCCCCCCCCCCCCCCCCCCCAAACTATTTTGGGTTGAGAAAAAAATCTCTCTAGAAATTCTCTCCGCCAAGACAGCTCCCGGAGCCCTCTCTCTTTCTCTCTCGAAGTCCTGGTAGCCGAGCGCTAGTTTGAAACTCCAAAGCCCTAACTCTCAAGCTCCATTGAAGGCCATCCTTTGCGGTCTAGAAGCTTCCAAAGTCTTACTGAGTCCAAGGCACGAACCTCCATTAAAGAAAGAAGAAACGAGATAAGGTAAATCCTCCATTTACTTTCCGTACTCCTCCACTCTCTCTTCTCCCTTCGAACCCACTTGGGTTCTTCTCTCTTTTAAACCCCTATTTCTAAACTCCCCTTTCTTGCATGCTTGGAATAAGAGGACGTTAAGTCCATGTCGAGAGTGAGCGGGAGAAGATTACCGATCCAGACTCTCTTCTTGGCCTTCACTTGTTTCACGGCATGACCTTAGGGCCCTCTTGCAATGTGGTGATACTTAGCCTTGTATGTTTTATGCCATTATTATCACTGTCATGCATCTGCATTCTTGCCATCTCTTTATCTCCTAAAATCATTTTCAAAAGTTATTTTCTTAAAACCACCATTCTAGATTGATCCTAACCCTTTCATGGTTAGGATTTTCCTAGAAAAGTATGACATTTTAAATGGTTCCCGTTAGCCTACATTTGTTTCTTTTCAAAAACATGGTCTCAAAATGATCCTAATCTTTTCATAATTAGGGTTGTTTCGAGAAATGTGTGACATTCAAAACGACCCAAAAAGGTCTACATTTTTGGCCTCATGCCTTTGTTATTTTTTGAGTCACGAGCCTAAAATGATTCTTACCTTCTAATGGCTAGAATGGCTTTTGGCAAAGTGCGATATTCATTTGAATGTCTAAAATCCAAGTAAGAGTTTCGGACTGTAAAACATGTTTTCAAAAGACTCGATTTTCGTTACAAAACTCTCATTTGTCAAATCCTAGAAGTCCAATCCTAGGGAAATCCTATTTTTGCCAACTTGAAAACTTTCATTTTTCAAGTTAAAATCATATATTTTTCAAACCCTTGAAATCCTCAATTTCCAAATCAATCAAAACTTTCCTTTTCCAAACTTTCTTTTTTAAAATCAATCAAATCAAACCTTCTATTTCAAATCCCTCAAATCACTCCTTTTTTAAATCTTCCAAATTTAAAACCGAAATCAACTCCTTCCATTTTGAAAACAATCCAAACTTGCCTTTTTCAAAATCAAATCAAATCTTTTCAAATCAAGTAAATATTTTCAAATCAAATCCAATCTTCCTGAAAATGAAACATTTTCAAAAACTAATCTTCCTGAAAAGGAGACATTTTCAAAATCAAATCTTCTTGAAAATGAAACATTTTCAAAGTCCAACCTTCCTGAAAAGGAAGTCGTTCAAATTCCAACCTTCCTGAAAAGGAAGTATTTTAAACACAAACTTTCATAAAAAGAAAACTCTCTAAAAATGGAAACTTTCTAGAAATAGAAACCCATTTTAAAATTTCAACTCTTTCGAACTCTTGTCCGAACTACGGCTAACCTGATCCTCTTTAAGGAGGTATGTAAGCAACCCTTCATGGGGTGCGGTTACAACCCTTTTTAAATTTCCAATTCCATAACCATTCTTCAAACTCAACCCCATCTTCCAAACTCTTTTTCAAACTTTGTTTCAAAAGTTTTCTAAGTGAATAGCATTAAACATAAGTAACCGATGAGTCATAGTTAGGTGAGTAAAAGGTGAATAGATATATAGGTACCGCAAGGGTGGGGTAGGGTGATAGTTTTAGGACATCTTCCCTACATGTAACTTACCCCCGGACTTAAGAATTTCTGTTTCAAAGATAAAAATCGGAGTTAATTTTCAAAAGGGCTTTCCAACATTTTTAGGGTTATCAAACAACCCTACCTCCTAAAACCCTCTCATGAGGATGTTTTTCAAAACCTAAGTTTGGCCCTCGGGTTTTACTTGGTGTAGATGACCTAGCACATCTTTAAATATGTTAGGTGGCGACTCCAAAGACCTTTTCAAAAAGTCTTAATCAATTATATTCAAATCCTGTTGCATTTGTCCTTCTAGGAGGATGAGTTCTAACGAGAGAGCACCGTACCTTTTTCCCCGAGCCAAGAGGGCCCTGTGTCCGAAAATGGGGCGCGACAGGTGGCTGCTCCAACTCTTTTTCCAATAGCCCTTATTCAAATCAATTTCTAATTCAAAACTTAGTAGCACTCACCCTTCTAAGAGAATGAGTTCTAACGAGAGAGTACCGTGTTTTTTTCACTTGTGTATTTTTTCGAGTACAAAAAATTGGGGTGCAAGAGACTTTTGCATAGTGGAAGAGCTCTTAAGGGGGTCTTAAAAGTGAGGACGTAGGTCACACGTGACTGAATCTCGATAAATCTGATGTTCATTTTTGTGCTATGTTTTTCATTCTAGCATCTCATTAGTTGCTTGCATTGCACTTACACTATTTGATTTATAGTTTCTTTGAGTTATTAGTTTTTTAGATTGTGTTATTGTGTGAATAATTTTAAAAATCCCAATTTACCCTCCTTCTTGGGTTGCATATCTAGGCCAACACCTTTATCCCCTTACTTGTTTGTAATTTGTATGAATGTTCTATCTCAAATTATTCAAAAGCAAGTGATGAGGAACCCAAATTTTTAGTTTTATTGGAGATGCAAGAAAACTAGCTTAACCCATCTTTGTTTTACTGATGACTTGACACTTTATGACAAATGTGAGATTGCTTCTGCTAGAATTTTAAAGGATGGTTTGGATAAATTTTTTGAATTCTCAGAACTTGTTTCAAATTGTGACTAGAGTAATACATTTCTCACTAGTTTGGATGATCATGGGAGAGGGCAATTGTTAAATCTCTTCAAGTTCCAGCCAGGTGCTCTTCCAATTTAATACTTAGGGGTTTGCTTGATTTCTTCAATGCTAAATCCTGAAGATTACAATAACTTGGTTGATAGAATTGTGACCAAGGCCAAGTGTCACGGGTTGCCACCCGTGGCACGTCGAGGGCCGCGAGGGACCTTGGCGTGGGGCATGTCTGAGCATGATTGGCCGGTGGCATGGCAATCTCGTAATTTGTATTTTCCATATTTATTGGATTTATGGATTATGACTCCTCGAGGGGGTAGGATGTTTCTTCCTATCAGTTTGGAGATGGCTCAGAATGCTATTATAAGGGGGGGCATGGTGTTGACTCTACCACCCCCTGGTGCTACCGAAAGAGACAGCATTCAAGTGAGTCCCCCAAGGGAGTGGGCGAGACTTGGGGGCCGGCTGTGGCACGTGGCTGCAGTCCTCATGCTAGTCAAGGGGCTACATGGGCGGCATTGTGCCCGGTGGGGCAAATGTTGGGCATTGGCGTCGAGGATGGGGTTGTGGCATTCGCACCCGCTACGCCATAATTATAAAGTGGTGGGGCTTATGTCCATGACGGATTGGACCTCGGTGTGCACACTTGCATGCCGTGTGTCTCGTGTGCACTTGCGCATTAGGTTCACGCTTGTGCACACGGCCGCTTGGTTTGGCTAGCATTGGTGTCGCGGGGCACTATGCTGTGGGCTTAACAGTCGCTATTCGGTGGTGCCTTTCCTTGCGGGCAACCTTGACGCGGGGCGCTAAGAGCTTCAAGGATGGAGGCGTTGTGCCTAACAGGTGATGCTTGGCTGACGCGCGCATGTCTAGTTGCACATGGCCATCTGGGTTGTGTTTCGAGAGGGATTGGCGCTAAGCACGTTGCTTGCCGTGTGCGCGCGCATTTGAGTATGGCGTTGCTATCGCCTATAGCTTGGGTTGCCTTATGGCTTGAGCATCAGAGGTCCGTGCTTAAAGAGTTATGCGGGGCATTACGGATGGATTCTGGACAAGCGCATAATCTTATGCCTTGGTGTTTGAGTTGGCGGGACTATTGCTTGGTGCATAGTCGCCTCACGGGTATATTCCGTTGCGTATGATCATGGCGGGTCGCATTAGTGTCACCGTGTGGTGCCCGGCCTGCCAGCCCGTGACACCAAGTCTTGGATTGGTAAATTGCTCTCCTATACAGGTCAGTTGCAGCTCATCAAATCAATTTTATTCAGCATGCAGAGCTACTAGTGTGCCCACTTCATTATGCTAAAGAAAGTTTTAAAGAAAATTGATCAATGCTTTAGAGCTTTTTTTTTTTTTAAAGGGCCTGATTTAAATAATATTGGAGCAAAGGTTAACTGGAAAGAGGTTACAAAGCCAAATGAAGAAGGTGGTTTGGGTATAAAGAAGTTGGTGGATAGGAACCATGCTAATATAGCTAGATACATCTGGCTATTGTGCCAATCTTCTATGGCCTCCTATTGGGTAAAGTGGGTTAGAGCAAATCTTCTAGTTAGAAGTCAATTCTGGGTGGCAAAGGTACCTTGGGATTGTGCTTGGACTTGGAGGAAAATTCTACACCTAAAAGATATCATCAGGCCTTTAATCAAGTACAAAATTGGGAAAGGATCACAGGTTTCCCTATAGTATGATAGTTGGCTACCAATGGGGTCTATACATCAAAAAAATGGGGACAGGGTGATCTATGATACTGGCCTAGGCAGGCAAAAACTTAAAAGTCAACACCATTATTAGGGACAATCACTAGCATTGGCTTGTGACAAATCCCATAGAGTTGTTGGAGCTCAAGAGGTGTATGCTAGGTATTCCAAGCCCAATAGCTCTTGTAGTGATCAAGCTCTATGGATTCTAGAAAAAAAAAATCATCAATTTTCAGTTAGATCAGTTTGGCAAAGTATTAGAAAGCATAGTCCTCATGTGGAGTGAGCTAAAGTTGCTTGATTTAAGAAGGCTATTCCTAGATATAGCTTCATTCTTTGGCTTGCTATTCGAGAAAAATTGGCTACCTAAGATAAAGTTGTTACTTATGGTCTTTTAAATGACGTGTGCTCTGTGTTTTGTAGAGATAAAATGGAAGACCACAACCACCTTTTCTTCTAGTGTTCGATTACCAACAGATTGTGGGTTTAGTTGCTGGCAAAATGTAAGGCCCAATGCTTGAGTAATGAGTGGCAAGGGATTGTATCTTAGGCTTGTACCTTGAAGGGGAAGTCTTTCAAGAATATTCTATGCAAGTTAATGTTATCCACTACTGTTTATTTCTTTTGGAGAGAAAGGAATGATAGATTAATGGCTATCAAGTGTAGGGACTTGAAGGTAGTGCTCAATGACATCGTCTTTCAAGTTTGTAATAGGATGGCAAGTTTGAGAGGTTTTCAACAAACGGCCCCAAATAGGGATCTCCAGCAAATATCGCGGATTCCCGACTATATCTTCAAGAACTATGGGCAGATGTTTTGTTTGATGTTCAGTTCCTTAAAGTTGTAAAGCTAAATTAACTTATTGTATACTTTTCTTAGCTAGTGCTAGCTTTGTTCCCTTTGTTGTTAGGATGACTATCTTCTTTTCTTGATGATCCTCATCCTCTTGCTTGCCCCTTGAATTTGTACTTGATCTTTCGATATTTGTTTTTTATATATTCGTTCTTAACAAAAAAAAAAAAGAAAAAAGAAAAAAGAAAAAGGGATCCCCAGCAAATATGGCAAATTCCCGATGATATCTTCAAGAACTAAGGGCAACTGTTTTGTTATTACCTTTCAACTCCTTGGAGTTGTAAAGCTAAGTTAGCTTCTGTTGTGTACTTTACTTAGCTAGTAGTGTACTTTGTTCCTTTTGTTGTTAGGATGGCTATCTTCTTTTTTGGACGATCCTCATCCTATTAGGGGTTATGCCCATTTTATTTGTACTTGATCTTCTGATCTTTATTTTTTGTATATTCTTTCTTACTTAGCAAAAACAAAAGGCATGCAAGTACCAAACAAAATATAAATATGTTGCCAACCAGCAAGCCCAAACACCAGCAAACCAAAGGGATTCTACACTCTAAACTACAAAATTAGACTTAGGAAGGTGCCAAGTTTACTGAGGGTATTGGCTTTCAGAATTTCGAGGGATGTTTCTCAAGCTGAACACCCACCCCCTAACCTTCATGAAAACATATTCAACACTGAAACCACATCCTTATAATTATTCTGAAATATCCTAGCATTTCTTTCAACCCATATATAATAAACTGAAGTAGATAAGACAAGTTTACCAATTGTATGAATCAAGGACTTACTCTAGAAAGTATTAGAAGCCCACTCCAAAATGTCTTTCCAAAAATTAGCAATTAGCAGTGCATTTAAGCCCACATTTTGAAAGTAGTGAATTCCAGATTCTATAGGAGAATTGACATTGGGAGAAAAGATTATTGTGATTCTCCACTCTATCTCTACACATCACACAACTCATAGATTGAATCTTCCCAATATGCAATAACTTTTCTTAAGTAGTAAGCCTGCAACGGATTGTCATCCAAAGGACAAAGTTGAATCTGGGAACACCTTTGGGAAACGTAACTAAATGACTCTAATCAACCATAGTACTAGTCTTGCAAATAGCATGCCAAGCAGAAGATACAGAAAACATGTGGTTGTTTGGAATTCAAATTGCCGTATTAGTCTTTGCAGAATCTGGATGAATGTTCACTGGCATATTACATTTCAAAATAATCAAGTCCGTAGAATTTGCACATGGCCACGCCCAATTATTATTCCTGATGATACTACTGACTATAGCTGAATCCCTCAAACCAGAATCATGTATAACTCTATCACCCATTCTGTTATTTATTGGTCCCATAGGTAACCAATAGTCATACCATAAGGACACGGCTTTGCCACCTCCAATTTGATAATAAATGGTTTGAACACCTCTCGAAGTTGTAAAATTTTTCTCCAAGTCTAGGAACTATCCCAAGGAACTTTTGCAGTCTAGAATTGCTTCTTGCTCAATAAATTTGCTCTAACCCATTCCACCCAACTTGAATTTGAGCACAGTTGACATAAGTTCGAGATACATTTGGCCATTGCAGCTTGATTCCATTTATTTAGCTTCTTCAAACCTAAGCCTCCTTCAATTAATGATAAGATAATATCCTTCCAAGCTACTTTGGCTCCTGTAGTCTTTAACTCAACACCCTTCCAAAGAAATGCACGCATACATTGCTCAATCTTTTTAAGAACAGATTGCGGCGGCAAAAAATGATGCCTCCAGTAGGTCTGGATGCTGAATAACACTGACATAATGAGTTAGAGCCTGCCTACATATGAAAGAAATTCACTTGTCCAGCTTTTAACTCAACCCACAATTCTCTCCACTAAATCCTTACATTCCTCAAGCTTTAGTCTAGTAAATATGAGAGGAACACCCAAGTGTCTGATAGGAATAGAACCAAGTTGAAACCCAAAGCATTCAATCAACTGCTCTTTCTCTACATCTTCAACCCCAGATATGAAAATATTACTTTTAGGACAATTCGGCTGAAGCCCAAAAAATTTTGTAAAGATATGTAACACTTCCTTCAAAATCTTAGCAGACTTCACCTCCTCTTTATAGAAAAGCATAATATTATCCACTAAGTACAAGTGCACTAACTTTGTTTTATCACACCTCCAATGATATTTAAAACCAGAATTAAGAACCTGTTTCTCAAGAATTTTTTAAAGAACTTCCATACATAAAACAAAAAGATAGGGAGATATCACCTTGCCTATCCCCCTTTGCTCCAATAAAATACCCTTGGAGCTGACCATTGATACAAATGGAGAACTTAGGGGTAGATATGCAAGCTTTAATCCACTAAATAAGTTTATTAGGAAATCCCACAAGGTCAAGGGTATCCCAAATAAATTCCCAACGAACTGAATCATAAGCCTTCATCAAATCCACCTTAACAACACACTTTGGAGTATTGCCTAGTATATATGACAACTTGTCATAAGCTCTTGAGCAATAAAAATATTATCATGAATCCTCCTCCCATGAACAAAAGCTTATTGTGCTTCATTAATGAGATTCGGGAGAATAGGCTTGATTCGCTCAACAATGATCTTGGTAATACACTTATATAGCATGAAATTGGCCTATAGTCCTTAACCTTTGAAGGGTTAGGCACTTTTGGAATGAGGACAATGATGATAGAACTTTTTTTTTTTTGGCTAAGTAAGAAAGAATATATAGAAAATAAAGATCGAAAGATCAAGTACAAATACAAGGGGCATACGCCAGGTAAAGGATGACGATCATCAAGAAAAAAAGAAAAACATCCTTACAACAGAGGGAACAAAGCTAGCACTGGTAGCTAAGTAAAGTACACAATACAAGTTAACTTAGCTTTACAACTATAAGGAACTGAACATTAATAACAAAACAGATGCCCTTAGTTCTTGAAGATATCATCAGGAATTCGCCATATTTGCTGGAGATCCCTATTTGGGGTTGTTCGTTGAAAACCTCTCAAACTTGCCATCCTGTTACAAACTTGAAAGACAATATCATTGAGCACTGCTTTCATGTCCCGACACTTGTTAGCCATTAATCTATTATTCCTTTCTCTCCAAAGGAAATAAATAGTGGTGGATAATATTAACTTACATAGAACATTCTTCAAAGACTTCCCCTTCAGGGTACAAGCCCAAGATATAATCCCTTGCCACTCATTACTAAAGCATTGGGCCTTACATTTTACCAGTAGTTAAACCCATAATCTGTTGGTAATCGGACACTAGAAGAAGAGATGGTTGTGGTCTTCAATTTTATCTCTACAAAACACACAGCACATGTCATTTAAAATATCATAAGCAGCAAGTTTGTCTTGGGTAACCAATCTTTCTCGAATAGCAAGCCAAAGGATGAAGCTATATCTAGGAATAACCTTGTTAAACCAAGCAACTTCAGCCCACTCTGCTTGAGGACTTTGGTTTCTAATAGTTTGCGAAGCAGATCTAATTGAAAATTGGTGATTTATTTCTGGAATCCATATAACATGATCACTACAAGAACTATTAGGGTGCAGAATACCTGGCATACACCTCTTGAGCTCCAGCAACTCTATGGAATTTGCCACAGGCCAATGCCACTAATTGTCCCTAATAATGGTGTTGACTTTTGCTTCTTTGCATAGGCCAGAATCATAGATGACCCTATCCCTCATTCTTTGATGTATAGGCCCCATTGGCAACCAATTATCATACCAAAGGGAAACCTGTAAACCTTCCCTAATTTTGAACTTGATTAAAGGACTAATGATGTCTCTTAGGTGTAGAATTTTCCTCCAAGTCCAAGTGCAATCCCAAGGAAATTTTGCCACCTAGAATTGAATTCTAACTAGAAGGTTTGCTCTGGCCCACTTCACCCAACAGGAGGTCGTAGAAGATTGGCACAACAGCGACATGTATCTAACTATATTAGCTTGGTTCCAATCCACCAACTTCTTTATGCCTAGACCACCTTCATCATTTGCCTTCGTAACCTCTACCCATTTAACCTTATCTTCAAAGAAAAGCTCTAAAACATTGATTAATTTTCTTCAAAACTTTCTTTGGCATAATAAAGTGGGCACACCGGTAGCTTTGCATGCTAAATAAAATTGATTTGATGAGCTGCAACCGACCTGCATAAGAGAGAAATTTACCAGTGTAAGACTTAGCCTTTGTGACAATCAAGCAGGTTATTACAATCTTTAGGTTTTAGCTTTGAAATCAGGGGGATCCCTAAGTCCTGAATTGGAAGAGTACTTGGTTGAAACTTGAAGAGATTTAACAATTGCTCCCTCTCATGATCATCCAAACTCGTGAGAAATATATTACTTTTGGCATAAGTTAGAACAAGTTCTAAGAATTTAAAAATTTATCCAAAACATCATTTAAAATTCTAGCAGAAGCAATCTCAGCTTTGCAATAAAGCATCAAGTTATCAGCAAAACAAAGATGGGTTAAGCTAGTTTTCTTGCATCTCCAATGAACCTAAAAATGTGGGTTTCTCTTCACTTGCTTCTAAATAATTTGAGATAGGACATTCATACAAATTACTAACAAGGGGATAAAAGATCACCTTGTCTCAGGCCTTTGGCATTAGGACAGAAACCCTCAAGGGCACCATTAAGGCTGATTGAGTACATAGGAGTAGACATGTAGACTTGTATCCAATTCCTTAGCTTCTCTGGAAATCCCATAAGCTCCAAAACATCCAACACAAAGTCCTATATGACTAAGTCATAAGCCTTCATGAGGTCTACCTTCACATCGCATTTAGCCAGCTTATTGTTTTTATGATAGCCTCTCATAAGTTCTTAAGCAAGTAAGATATTATCACTAATCTTCCTATCTTGAATGAAAGCTGATTGGGCTTCATCAATAACCAGATGTAACAAACTCTTAATTCTATCCGCAATAATCTTAGTAATGCATTTGTACAGAGTATTGCAATATGAAATAGGTCGTAGTCCTTTAAGGTTGTGGGATTAGGAACTTTGGAGATTAAGGCTGGAATGGTAGCGTTGACTTTCTTTAGCAAACAACTAGAATCATAGAAGGATTTTATAGCAGTAACCACCTTCTTTCCAACTATTTGCCAGGCTTTTTTTTTTTAAAAGAAAAAGCCATTGAAACCATTAGGACCAGGGGCCTTGTTTGGATTTAAGTTAAAGAGTACTTGCTTAATCTTATCTTCTGTTACATTCCTATCCATGTTTGCCATTGCTTCATTAGAAATTACTTTACTAATATACTGTTGAAGCTCATGTTTCCTTAGATACTTCATAGCATTGTCCTTGCCCAATATGTTCTGGAAGTACTTCAAAAATTTCTCCTCAACTCTTTAATATCTTCCACTACAGTACCATTCTCTTTGATTAAGGAAATTTTATTCCTATTTGCTATATTTCTTACTAACCCGAAGAAAAAAATTGTATCATGATCCCCTTCATTTAGCCACAGAATTATGCTCTTTTGCTTAGTAGAGCTCTCCTCTCGGTTATTCAAAGCATTAAGTTTGGAAAGGCTTTCTTTCTACTTGGCCACAAGCCTAGGGTCCCCACTATTTGCCTCTAACTGTCTTTGAAGATTAAGCAACTCCTTTCTAGCTTCATTAACTCTTAGCGAAATATCATAACATTTCTTCTTATTTAGCTCCTTCAAACTAGCTTTCACCAGCTTTAGCTTCTTGCAAACTAGGTACAATGGGTACCCATCAATAGTAGTATTCCAAGCTTACTGCACCGTAGGCAGGAACACTTCATAATCAGCCCAAAATTTAAAGAACTTAAATGGTTTAGTACCTTCTTTCACATGGAGCCCCAAGCGCATCAAAATAGGGGTATGATCTAAAACCCCAAATGGAAAGAATACAGCTAAAGAAAATCTAAACATAGTGTTCCAGCAACTATTAATGAGAGTTCTATCAATTTTTCTTAGGATATAGTTCTTTGCACACATGTTCCAAGTAAAATGAAAACCCTCATATCGTAGATCATCTAGCTCAGCCTCCACAAGACAATCATTAAATTCATCCATGAAACTAGGCCAATCAGTGCTCTCCCCTTTCTTTCAAAAGGAGATATTATAGCATTGAAATCACCTTGACAAGCCAAGGTTCATTACAAACCAGATCTGCATGTTGCTCAAGATCCCTCCAAAACTGCTTTTTAAGGGTTACAGTGTGTAAACCATGAGTAAAAGAAACATAGCAATTGATCTTCTACTCAATAAGAAAGATCTTGTAATGAATAATTTGGTTAGTCATGCTTAGAACATCCAAGCTAAAGAGAACAGAGTTGATCTCCTCTTCAAAAAACACTTCTACCATTCTACCCATTCTTGAAGCCACTAAATTCTACTTTTTTTTGCTTTGCAAAGCTCTTTTCTTGCTTGTTAAGAAAATTTAGTTTAAAAGCAATCTAGCACTTCTTTTAATTTAACTCCTTTAAAGCAGCTTGGCTTGAACCCCTATCTCTCTACACTTCTTTTTATTTTACTCCTTTAAAGCAGCTTTAATATTTGAGTTTTTGGCAGACTTGAATCATAGGTTGCCCTTTAACAACAATACTCTAACCAGCATTTACAATAGGAAGAAACTCCTCATAATCTGCCCAGAAGTTGAAGAACTTAACAGGCTTCCTGCTTTGTTTCAAATGAACACCTGTATTGACCACTATAAGGCTCTATTGATTTTCCTCATGATAAAATTTGTAGCACACCCATTACTGCAAGTATACATGAAACCACTAAACTTCAAATCCATTAACTCGGCTTCAACCAAACTTTCATTGCATTCTTCCGTCACTCCAAGCCAATCAGAGCTCCCACCTTTCCTCTCATATGGATACCTAACAACATTAAAGTCACCAAAAGCAAGCCATGGACTATAACAAAATGCAGCAGCATGAAATTTCAAATTCTTCCACAGATCTCTTCTAGTTCTTTTGTTTTTTTTTGGTCAGCATCTCTTCTAGTTTTGAATTTATTAGTGCCATAAACAAAAGACAAGAAATAAGTGAATTTCTCCTCCAAAACAGTAACTTTGTAGTGAATTAGTTCATCCACCATACCAACAACTGAAACATCCAACACATTTGGGTTCCACCCAACCTGAATATGACCCAAGCTATTATAAGCATAGTTATTAACAAAAGACCATCCAGGGAGTAACATTCTACTGACAAGCTCTTTATTAACAGACCTGATTCTAGTTTCAACCAAGCCAATACAAGAAATACTATAATCTTTAACTAATCTACTAACTTCCTTTTGCTTTTAGATGTCATTAAGACCTCTAGCATTCCAACATGCAAAATTTATCATTTAATAGTAGGTAGAGATATAGCACTTGAGCTTTTATCCAAGCTCTGCCCTGAATTCCTCCTATATTCCCGATGCTTCTTGTTTTTTGATTTTTTCTTATCAACATCATCCATCACTATGATCTTATCCGTTAATGGGTTCTGGTCCGAAGAAGCTGTAGAAGGCACAACCCCACTATCTTCATCCATCTCTGTGTCCATCACATCACCCAACTGTTGAAAATAGCCCACATTAATAGGAGAAGATTGGATAACAGCTTCACTCATCACCCGATTAGACATTTCTACAACACCTATAAGGTCTAAAAAGATTGCTTCAACATGAATAATAGGCTCTTTACCACCACCCTTTACTTCCTTCCACTCTCCCTCATAATGTTGCTCCTTCACTTGCCACACATGTTTAGTAACTTTCTTGCACTTATTGAGTGTGTGTGTGATATCCCAAACCTCGATCTCTTTGTTTTGATTGTTCTTTCTCCCCCATTTTGAGTTATTATCATCCTTGTGGGCCAATCTTTGAGCCCTAAGAGTTTTGGGAATGTTTGGTTGTGTTTGGAGGAGTTTTGGTTATGTTTTGGTTGAATTTCGAGGTCTACCCAGATCAGAGCGTTCGAACTCCCGATATGGAGTTCGAACGATAAGAAACAAGCCTAAGTGTTCGAACTCTCCCGGGGGGAGTTCAAACCCTCAGAGAAGGGATTTTTCCAATTTTCTTCTTGGAGTTTGAACTCCAATTTGGGCATTCGAACTCCCAATTCATTTTGCCTAGGCGTTTGAGCTCCGCGGTTGGGTGTTCGAACGGTTTATCAACTCGGACACTATTTAGTAAAACGGGCATAACTTTCTCTAGAAAACTCAGGTTGATGCACTGTTTAAAGCGTTAGAAAGTAAACTCATAGACCTTTGTACCCATATAAAGTTTGCTCTCTAATTCCTTATAGATTGAGAGAAATGGGGGTTTGAAGTTGATATAAAATTCATGCCAGCAATATTATTTTCCAAAATTTTAGTCCACCTTCCGTGAGGCATAACTTCTTCACCCTAAATGTGTTTTTGGCCTATGACCTATCAAATTAAAGGTCTTTAAGCCTATTTTCAAATGGAACTAGCCTTGGGTGTGAACTCATCGTTGAAAGGTGGTTGGGACTCTATGAAAGAGTCAACATTCTGATTTTCATGTTCAAACCTCAACTTCAAGTTCTTATTTTACATCGGGGTTTTGTCCTATAGTTGAACCTCATTCTCCCATTGTGAGAATGAGTTATTGCTGAGTCAGGGTTGAGGGACTTTTGTGTTTAGTCTCGTTTTCCGTGTCATTGCTTTGCCTTGGAGTCTTCTATTGATGTTTCTATACTTCTATGTATATTTTATGTAGGAACACCTTGTTTAGCACCCGTTCTATTGGAGAGAGGTGAGTAACGATATGCCATGAGTAAATTCTACTACTTTCCAATTGTTTTAAATTCAAACCATATCATACAATGTTTTACATATGTTTTCAATACATCAATGTTATATTCAATTATAAATATCATACTTTTAAAGGCATGCAAGTTATATTATGTTATGAATTGAAACCCATGGACTAAAATGCTTACAAGAAAGAGATGCAAGACTTTTTCCAACGTATGGTGCCAACTCGGGGTCTTTTGTGGCAAGACCTTAAACTAGCAACTCGGGGTCCTATGATAGGGGATGTGAAATAAACTATCACCATGTTCAGGAGATGTCCCACGGCCTAAAGAGCCCTATTTGTGACCTTTAAGGTTACTGATGTGGAGCATAGCTCTGATGTCGGGTTGTAGCACCCTTATATTTTAGAATGAGAACGATGATATGTTCAAATATTTATGACAAGTTATGTTAAGCTTTATCACGAGCAAAGATACGTCGCATCTCTCTTTTATGATACCATGTTTTGGAACAATAGAATGCTTCAATATGATGTTTATGCTATCTATGAATTCAAACCTATGATTACACGTTTCAAGTTCATGTTTTATATACATAAATGTTTTATCTATTGTTTCATACATTAGACATAATTGTTAGTCCATGGTATTTTCATGCTTATGCATTATTGTTATTCCCTAAGCATTAACTTACGTTTTTCCAAATGATTTTTAGGAACCCAATCTGAGAGGCTCTAGAGCGAGGCTATATATGGATTTTGAGCTACGGCCCACGGGCCTATGTTTTGTATAATGTTTGAGGGCTGGACCTAATGTTTGTAATGATATAATGCTATAACTTTGATAGACCTTGATTTGGTCCTTATGTATATTATGTTTTGGATTAGGCACAACTCTATCATGTATGACACGGATTATATTTTCAAGTTATCAAAAGTTCTATTTTCCGCAATTATGCATCATTCTAAATGATTAGGCACAGGTGATCAACCAGTTTATGTAATACGGCCTTGAGTAGCCTTGCTACTGGCCGGTCATGTACCCTAAATCCGTATAGGCCGGGTTTTGGGGCGTGACAGTGTGGCCAAACTCTTTGCAAACTTCACAAACTCGAGGAAGCCAATTGTATTCAATGGTGATCTCAACCTCTCCCTTTCCATCAACCTCCAAATCAAAAGATTCTGACAAAGGCCCTCATAATGTTGCACTGCATGTGGTTGCTCCTCCACTTGCCACACATGTTTAGTAACTTTCTTGCACTTATTGGCTGTGTGGCCAAACTCTTTGCAAACTTCACAAACTCGAGGAACCCAATTGTATTCAATGGTGATCTCAACCTCTCCCTTTCCACCAACCTCCAAATCAAAAGATTCTGACAAAGGAGATTCAACATTCACCTCCACACATTCTAGCAAAACTAATTCTTTTGGCCTCATCAGTCAACTTATCAACATATAACGGTCTGCCCACTACACTGGCTATATAACTAAGCCCTTTATCAGTCCAAAACTCTAATGGAACATTATAAAAATTGACCCATATTGACTGTCTTGCAAGATTCTTTACTAAGAACCATGTTAGTATCCCATTTCTTCAAAATAACTAGTCTACCAGCCAAATGCCATGGTCCTTCACTTAGAAATTTGATACAATCGTGAACCCCATTAAATTTGAAAAAATAGAATCCACTACTATTAGCCAAGATATCAGAAAGCCCAGAATTCCCCCACAATCGACGAGAAAAGGTTTTGAAATCTTTCCATACCCCCATTGTTCCTGGACTTGACATAAGATCCTTAATCTCCGGGACATAGCAAGATCATTTGTGATATACATAATTGAGAATGGTGAAGACACCTTTCTTTGGCATGACAACTGGCGTTCTATTGGTCCACTGGAAGAGAAATATGGCAATAGAGTTGCCTATGATGTAGGCATTAACATCCATGCTAAGGTTACTGCTGTAATTAGGAATGGGCATCGGGCATGGCCCTTCTCTTGCTCATGGGAGCTTTGAGCGATTATCTCTCAGCTTCCCCCTATTCATCCTTTCTCTTCAAATAAAATTGAATGGATCTTATCACCATCTTGCAAATACAGTGAGGCGATCATTTGGGGTAAAATCAGAAAAGCAACCCATTAAGTTACTTGGCACAAGCTTCTACGGTTCCCTAAGCACATTCCACGACACAGCTTCATATATTGGCTTGCCATCAAAGGTAGGTTCACTTCTAGAAATATGCTTAAATTGCGGGGAAAAATTGAAGATGCATCCTCTCCTCTAAGCAACCTGAATAATGAATCAATCCCACATCTCTTGGCATTTTGGCATTCAAGTCTACTGCAGCATGCACTTCGTCTTTCCTAAAAAAAAGTCTGCAAGTCCATAGAGCACCTGATTCAGAACTTTCTTTGGTCAGGTACTGAGTTTAGAGTAAATTCTAGCAAACTTGGGAGGGATGTTCGTTGCAAACCAAAAAAAAAGAGGGTGTCTTGGTATTGCAAGGGTTGGAGACTAGAACAAGGCTGCCATGTTAAAGCACATGCGGTCTATTTGCTATAAGAAAAACTCTATTTGGGTCTATTGGTGACACAAATATCTCATTAACAAGAAAATCTTTTGGAATCTTTTACACGCCCCATTGTTCTTGGACTAGGCATAAGATCCTTAATCTCCGAGATATAGCAAGATCATTTGTGAAATACATCATTGGGAATGGTGAAAACACCTTTCTTTGGCATGATAACAGGCATCCTATAGTCCACTAGTAGAGAAATATGGCAATAGAGTTGCATATGATGTAGGCGTTAACATCCATGGTAAGGTTTTTGCTGTTATTAGGAATGGGCAATGGGCATAGCCCTTCCCTTGCTCACGGAAGCTACAGGCAACTACCTCTCAGCTTCCCTCTATTTATCCTTTCTCTTCAGATAAAGTTGAATGGATCTTAACATCTTCTTGCAAATACGGTGCAGCGATCACCAGGGGTAAAATTAGAAAAGCAGACTGTTAGGTTACTTGGCACAAGTTTCTAAGATTCCCTAAGCACATTCCATGACACGACTTCATATATCGACTTGCCAACAAAGGTAGGCTCACTTCTAGAAATAAGCATAAACTGTGGGGGAAAGTTGAAGATGCTTTTTGTCCTCTAAGCAGCTTGGATGATGAATCTATCCCACACCTCTTGGCATTTTAGCATTAAGTGAACAAACTTGGCTTTTTGGCATTCAAGTTTATTGCAGCATGCACTTCATCTTTCCTAAAAACATCTGCAAGTCTATAGAGCATTTGATCCAAATATTTCTTTTGTCAGGAACTAAGTTCAAAGTAAATTCCAGCGAACATGGGAGGGATGTCCTTTGTAAATTTAAAAAAGAAGGGTGTTTAGGGATTCCAAGGCCTGCAGACTGAAATAAGGCTGCCATATTAAAGCACATGTGGTCTATTTGCTCAAAACAAAACTCTATTTGGGTCAATTGGTGCCACAAATATCTCATTTACAAGAGAAACTTTTGGAAGCGTTTCATACCCCATGTTGTTCTCTAACTTAGCATGAGATCCTTAACCTCCGAGACATAACAAGATCCTTTGTGAAATACATCAATTGGAATGGTGAAGACACCTTTCTTTGGCATGATAACAAGCATCCTATAGTCCACTAATAGAGAAATATGGCAATAGAGTTGCATATGATGCAGGCATTAACATCCATGATAAGGTTTTTGTTGTTATTAGTAATGGACAATGGGCATGGCCCTTCCCTTGCTCATGGAAGCTTTAGGCAACTACCTCTCAGCTTCCCCCTATTTATCCTTTCTCTTCAGATAAAGTTGAATGGATCTTAACATCTTCTTGCAAATATGGTACAGCGATCACCAGGGATAAAATTAGAAAAGCAGACCGTTAGGTTACTTGGCACAAGCTTCTAAGATTGCCTAAGCACATTCCATGACACGAGTTCATATATCGACTTGCCAACAGAGGTAGGCTCACCTTTAGAAATAAGCATAAACTGTGGGGGAAATTTGAAGATGCTTCTTGTCCTCTAAGTAGCCTGGATGATGAATCTACCCCACACCTCTTGGCACTTTGGCATTAAGTGAACAAGCTTGGCATTTTGGCATTCAAGTCTATTGCGACATGCACTTCATCTTTCCTAAAAACATCTACAAGTCTATAGAGCATTTGATCCAAAAATTTCTTTTGTCAGGAATTGAGTTCAATGTAAATTCCAGCGAACATGGGAGGGATGTCCTTTGTAAAATAAAAAAAGAAGGGTGTCCAGGGATTGCAAGGGCTGGAGACTGAAATAAGGCTGCCATGTTAAAGCACCTGTGGTCTATTTGCTCAAAACAAAACTCTATTTGGGTCAATTGGTGCCACAAATATCTCATTTACAAGAGAAACTTTTGGAAGCGTTTCATACCCCCTATTGTTCTCTGACTTAGCATGAGATCCTTAATCTCTGAGACATAACAAGATCATTTGTGAAATACATCAATGGAAATGGTAAAGACACATTTGTTTGGCATGACAACTAGCATTGTATGGGTCCACTAATAGAGAAATATGGTAATAGAGTTGCCTATGAAGCATGCGTTAACATCCATACTAAGGTTTCTGCTATTATTAAGAATGGGCAAATTGCATGGCCCTTCTCTTGCTCATGGGAGCGTGGGCCAATTACCTCTCAACTTCCCCCTATTTATTATTTCTCTTTAGATAAAGTTGAATGGATCATATCACCATCTTGCCAATACAGTGCAGCGAACGCTTGGGGTAGAACCAGAAAAGCATCCCTCTAGCTTGGCACAAGCTTCTATGGTTCCCTAAGCACATTACATGACACGGCTTCATATATTGCCTTGCCATCAAAGGTATGCTCACCCCTAAAAATAAGTTTAAAATGTAGGGGAAAGTTAAAAATGCTAATTTTCCTCTAAGCAACTTGGATGATGAATCTATCCCACACCTCTTGGCATTTCGGCATTAAGTGAACAAGCTTGGCATTTTGGCATTCAATTCTATTGCAACATGCACTTCATCTTTCTTAAAATAGTCTACAGGTCCATAGAGCACCTAATCTAAAATTTTTTTGGTCAAGTACTGGGTTCAAAGTAAATTCTAGGAAACTTGGGAGGGATGTCTATTGCAAACCAAAAAAAGAAGGGTGTCTAGGTATTGTAAGGGTTGGAGTATGTAACAAGGCTGCCAAGTGAAAGCACCCGTGGTTTTTCTACTCCATGCAAAACTCTATATTGGTCCATGGGTGCCACAAATATCTCATTAACAAGAAAAGCTTTTGCAATATTTCCATACCCCCCATTGTTCTTGGACATGGCATACGATCCTTAATCTTCCAGACATTGCAGAATCATTTGTGAAATACATCATTTGGAATGGTGGGGACACCTTTCTTTGGCAATACAACTAGTATTTCATGGGTCCATTGGGAGTGAAATATGGCAATAGAGTTGCCCTTAATGCAGGTGTAAACCTCAATGCTAAGGTTTCAACTGTTATTAGGAATGGGCAGTGGGCATGGCCCTTCCCTTGCTCATGGGAGCTTTGGCAATTACCTCTTAGTTTCCCTTTATTCATCCTTTCTCTTCAAATAAAGTTGAATGGATCATATAACCATCATGCAAACACAGTGCAGCAATCATTTTGGGTAAAATCAGAAAAGCATCCCCTTAGATTACTTTGCACAAGTTTCTGCGGTCCCTAAGAACATTCCACGACACGACTTCATATATTGGCTTGCCTAGAAAGGTAGGCTCATCTCTAGAAATAAGCTTAAACTGTGGGGGGAAGTTGCATATGCTTCCTATCCTCCAAGCAACCTGGATGATGAATCTATCCCACACCTCTTGGCATTTTTGCATTAAATGAACAAGCTTGGGATTTTTGCATTCAAGTCTACAGCAAAATGCACTTATCATTCCTAAAAAAGTCTGTAAGTGTATTGAGCACCTAATCCGGAACTTTCCTTGGTCAGGCATTGAGTTCAAAGTATATTCTAGCAAACTTGGGAGGGATGTCCATTGCAAACCAAAAAAAGAAAGGTGTCTAGGTATGGCAAGGGTTGGAAACTGGAGCAAGGCTGCCATGTTAAAGCACCTGTGGTCTATTTGCTCCATGCAAAACATTTTTTTTTTTTTTTTGCTAAGTAAGATAGAATATATAGACAAAAAAAATCGAAAGATCAAGTACAAATACGAGGGGCATACCCCAGGCCAAAGGATAAGGATAATCAAGAAAGATAATCACTAAACAAACAAAAGAACCTAGCTAGCACTAGCTAAGAAAAGTACACTACACAAGCCAACTTAGCTTAACAACTATAACAACTAAACAAATAGCAAAAACAACTGCCCTTAGTTCTTAAAAATATCATCAGGAATCTGCCATATCTGTTGGAGATCCCTATTTGGAGTCGTTCCATGAAAGCCTCGCAAACTAGCCATCCTATTACGAACTTGAAATACTATATCATTGAGCACGATCTTCATGTCCCTACACTTGTTAGCCATTAACCTATCATTCCTTTCTTTCCAAATGATATAAACAGTGGTGGATAGCATTAACTTGCATAGAATATTCTTCAAAGCCTTCCCCTTCAATGTATAAGCCCAAGCTACAATCCCTTGCCTCATTACTCAAGCATTGGGCCTTACATTTTGCTAGCAGCTGTACCCACAATCTGTTAGTGATCGAACACTGGAAGAAGAGATGGTTGTGGTCTTCAATTTTATCTCTACAAAACACACAACACATGTCATTTAACATACCATAGGCAGCAAGTTTGTCTTGGGTGGCTAATCTTTCTTGAATAGCAAGCCAAAGGATGAAGCTATATCTAGGAATAGCCTTCTTAAACCAAGCAACTTCAGCCCACTCCACTTGAGGACTATGGTTTTTAATACTTTGCCAAGCTGATCTAACTAAAAATTGGTGATTTTTTTTTCTAGAATCCATATAGCTTGATCACTACAAGAGCTATTAGGATGCGGAATACAAGACATACACCTCTTGAGCTCCATCAACTCTATGGAATTTGCCACAGGCCAATGCCACTAGTTGTCTCTAATAACAGAGCTGTCTTTTGCTTCTTTGCCTAGCCTGGAATCATAGATCACTCTATCCCCCATTCTTTGATGTATGGGTCGCATTGGTAGCTAGTTATCATACCAACGGGTAACCTATGAGCCTTCCCCAATTTTGTACTTGATCAAAGGCCTTATGATATCTCTTAGGTGCAAAATTTTCCTCCAAGATCAAGTGCAATCCCAAGGAACCTTAGCCACCTAGAATTGACTTCTAACTACAAGGTTAGCTCTGACCCATTTCACCCAACAAGAGGTTGTAGAAGATTGGCACAACAACTAGATGTATTTAGCTATATTAGGTTGGTTCCAATCCACCAACTTCTTTATGCCTAGACCACTTTCATCATTTGGCTTAGTAACCTCTTCCCAATTAACCTTAGCTCCAGTATTCTTTAAATCAAGTCCTTTCCAAAGAAAAGCTCTGAAGCATTGATCAATTTTTTTCAAAACTTTCTTTGGTATAATGAAGTGGGCACACCAGTAGCTCTGCATGCTAAATAAAACTGATTTGATGAGCTGCAACCAGCCAGCATAAGAGAGGAACTTACCAGTCTAAGACTTGGCCTTGCTCACAATTCTATCAACCAAGTTATTGCAATCTTCAGGTTTCAACTTAGAAGAAATCAGGGGGACCCCTAAGTACCGAATTGGAAGCATACCTAGTTGGAACTTGAATAGATTTAACAATTGTTCTCTCCCATGATCATCCAACCTAGTGAGAAATATATTACTCTTGGCACAATTAGGAACAAGACCTGAGAATTTAGAAAATGTATCCAAAGCCTCCTTTAAAATCCTAGCAGAAGCAATCTCACCCTTACAATAAAGTATCAAGTCATCAACAAAACAAAGATGGGTTAAGCTAGTTTTCTTGCATCTCCAATGAAACTGAAAATTGGGGTTCCTCTTCACTTGCCGCTGAATAATTTGAGATAGAACATTCATACAAATTACAAATAAGTAAGGGAATAAAGGTTCACCTTGCCTCAAGCCTTTAACTCCAGGAAAGAAGCCCTCCTGGGCACCATTAAGGCTGATTGAGTACATAGGAGAAGAGATGCAGACCTGTATCCAATTCTTTAGCTATTTGGGAAATCCCATAAGCTCCAAAACATCCAAAACGAATTCCCATTTGATTAGGTCATAGGCCTTCATGAGATCTACCTTCACAGCACATTTAGCCAACTTGTTCTTATGCTAGCCTTTCATAAGTTCTTGAGCAAGTAAAATGTTGTCACTAATCTTCCTTCCTTGAATGAAAGCTGATTGGGCTTCATCAATAACTAGAGGCGGCGAACTCTTAATTCTATCCGCAATAATCTTAGTAATGCCTTTGTATAGAGTATTACAACAAGAGATAGGTCGGTAGTCTTTTAAGGTTGTGGGATTTGGAACTTTGGGGATTAAGGCTACAATGGTAGCATTGACTTCCTATAACAACAACCAGAATCAAAGAATGATTTAATGGCAGCAACCACCTCCTTTCCAACTATAGGATAAACTTTCTCAAAGAAAAAACCATTGAAACCATCAGGATCAGGGGCCTTGTTTGGATTTAAGTTAAAGAGCACTTGCTTAATCTCATCTTCTGTGACATTCCTGTCCATATTTGCAGCGGTTTCTTTATAAATCACTTTACTAATTTATTGCTGAAGTTCTTGTTTCCCTAGATACTTCACATCATTTTCCTTGCGCAATAAGTTCTGGAAGTACTTTACAAATTCCTCTTTGACCTCTTTAATATCTTCCACTACAGTACCATCCTCCTTTTTTATGGAGGAGATTTTATTCCTATTTGCTCTATTCCTTACTGACTTGAAGAAAAAATTAGTATTTTGATCCCCTTCATTCAACCACAGAATTTTGCTCTTTTGCTTGGCAAAGCTCTCCTCTTGGCTATTCAAAGCATTAAGTTTGGAAAGGCTCTCTTTTTCCTTGGCCACAAGCCCAAGATCCCCACCATTAGCCTCTAACTGTCTCTGAAGATTAAGCAACTCCTCTCTAGCTTCATTAACTCGCAACGAAATATCATAACATTTCTTCTTATTTAGCTCCTTCAAACTAGCTTTCACCATCTTCAGCTTCTTGGAAACTTGGTACATTGGGTACCCATCAATAACAGTATTCCAAGCTTGCTGCATCGTAGGTAAAAACTACTCATACTCAGCCCAAAAATAGGGCTATGATCTGAAACCCCAAAAGGAAAGAATTCAGCTAAAGAAAATCTGAACTTAGAGTTCCAGCAACTATTAACAAGAGCTCTATCAATTTTCCTTAGGATATAATTCTTAGCACATCCATTGTTCTAAGTAAAATGGAAACCTCCGTATCGAAGATCATCCAGCTCAGCCTCCACTAGACACTCATTAAATTCATCCATGAAGCTAGGCCAATCAGTGCTTGTCCCCTTCCTCTCAAAAGGAGATCTTATAGCATTAAAATCACCCATGACAAGCCAAGGTTCATTACAGACCAGATTTGCATGTTGCTCAAGATCCCTCCAAAGCTGCCTTTTAAGGGTTACAGTGTGTAAACCATAAGCGAAAGAAATGTAGCAATGGATTTTCTGCTCAATAAGAAAAATTTTACAATGAATAATTTGGTTAGTCATGCTGAGAACATCCAATTTCACAAAATTCGAATTCCACCCAACCCAAATGTTGTGCCTCCTAACAAAATCTTTGATTTCTCTATGCTTGGAGAGGTCATTGAGACCTCTCACATTCCAGCAAGCAAACGACATTAATTACTTAGAAAAGGAGGTGCTCCCCTTAGAGCTTCTAGCTTAGCTCTGTTTTCTTTTCTTCTCATTCTTCCTTTTATTCTGTTGTTTCTTCTGATTAACTTCATCAACTACTGCTGCCTTGTCTTCTAGAGGATTTGCATCAAGAGTTGCCATCAAATTTGACTAACCATTCCTACAAGTTTCCATGTCTTCAATATCTTCTATCTTGTCCAATTAGTAAAATCTATTGAGTTATGACCTCAACAACAGGTTTCATCATCAGATTGGCTAGTTTCATGGCTACTAATGGATCACCTCTGCAAACACCACTTGGAATGGCATCTGTTGCCCTCAGAGTAGTAGAAAACATCTCCTCTAATTACCCAGCACCACTTGGACCAGCTAAACTTGGAGCACTTGTAGTATCTTCATCAATAGTTATCTCCTTCTCTACGTGCTTAACTGCTGTCTAGCCCTCTTCATTTGCAATCTCTACGACTAAGTTCTTTTTAACTTGCCATTCTTGTTTAATCACCTTGTTGCACTTGCTCACTACATGCCCAAATTCTTTGCAAACTTCACATATCTTCGGAGCCCAATTGTACTCAACAGCTATTTCAACAACACCCCTACCTTCCACCTCCAGATCAAAGGAATCTAGAAGTTTAGATTCAGAATTAACTTCCACACAAATTCTAGCAAAGTTTATTCTCTTTAATTCTTCAGTCAAGTTATCAGGATATAGGGGTTTCCCCTTTTTTTTTTTTTTTGCTAAGTAAGAAAGAATATAAATAGACAAAAAGAGATCAAAAGATCAAGTACAATTACAAGGGGCATACCCCAGGCCAAAGGATAATGATAATCAAGAAAGATAACCATCCAAACAAACTAAAGAACCCAACTAGCATCAGCTAAGAAAAGTACACAAAACAAGCTAACGTAGCTCAACAACTATAAGAACTAAACAAGTAACAAAAATGGTAGCCCTTAGTTAAAGAGAATAAACTTTGCTAGAATTTGTGTGGAAGTTAATGTTGAATCTAAACTTCCAGATTCCTTTGATCTGGAGGTGGAAGGTAGAGGTGTTGTTGAAATAGCTGTTGAGTACAATTGGGTCCCAAAGATTTGTGAAGTTTGCAAAGAATTTGGGCATGTAGTGAGCAAGTGCAAAAAGGTGATGAAACAAGAATGGCAAGTTAAAAAGAATACAATAGTAGAGATTGCAAATGAAGAGGGCTGGACAGAAGTTAAGCGCAAAGGGAAGGAGACTACTATTGATGAGGATACTATAAGTGCTCCAAGTTTAGCTGGTCCAAGTGGTGTTGGGCAATTTGAGGAGATGCTTTCTACTAATTTGAGGGCAACAAATGTCATTCCAAGTGGTGCTTGCAGTGGTGATCAATTAGTTGCCATGCAACCAGCCAATCTGATGAAGAAACCTGATGTTAAGGTCATTACTCTCAATAGATTTCAACAATTGGGCAAGATGGAAGATTTTGAAGACATGGAAACTAGTGGGGATGGTCAGTCAAATTTGATGGCAACTCCTATTGCAAATCCTCTCAGAGACAAGGCAGCGGTAGTGGATGAAGTTGATAGGAAGATACAAAAAAATAAGAAGAAGAATGAGAAGAGAAGAAGGCAGAGCTCAGCTAGTAGCTCTAAGGGGAGCACCTCTTGTTTGAAGTAATTAATGTCGTTTGCTTGCTGGAATGTGAGAGGTCTCAATGATCTCTCCAAGTAGAGAGAAATCAAAGATTTTGTTCGGTGCCACAACATTTGGTGTTTTGGTTTTGTAGAAACTAGAGTCAAGCTGGAGAATAGGGATTCAATCTGTCGTGGGCTGATGAAGAATTGGGATTTTATCCATAATTATAACACTAGTGGGAATGGTAGAATTTGGGTTGGGTGGAATTCGAATTTTGTGAAATTGGATGTTCTAAGCATGTCTAACCAAATTGTTCATTGTAAGATCTCTCTTACTGAGCAGAAGATCCTTTGCTACATTTCTTTCACTTATGGTTTACACACTGTAACACTTAGAAGGCAGCTTTGGAGGGATCTTGAGTAACATGCAAATCTGGTCTGTAATGAACCTTGGCTGGTCATGGGTGATTTTAATGCTATAAGGTCTCCTTTTGAGAGAAGGGGGGGAAGCATTGGTTGGCCTAGTTTCATGGACGAATTTAATGAGTGTCTTGTGGAGGCTGAGTTGGATGATCTTCGATATGGGGGTTTCCATTTTACTTGGAACAATGGATGTGCTAAGAATTATATCCTAAGAAAAATTGATAGAGCTCTTGTTAACAGCTGCTGGAACTCTAAATTCAAATTTTCTTCAGCTGAATTATTTCCTTTTGGGGTTTCAGATCATAGCCCTATTTTGGTTCGGTTGGGGCTCCATATGAAGGAAGATACTAAACCATTTAAGTTCTTTAATTTTTGGGCTGAGTATGAGGAGTTTTTGCCTACGGTGCAGCAAGCTTGGAATACTGTTGTTGATGGGTACCCAATGTACCAAGTTTGCAAGAAGCTGAAAATGGTGAAATCTAGTTTGAAGGAGCTAAATAAGAAGAAATGTTATGATATTTTGCTGCGAGTTAATGAAGCTAGAGAGGAGTTGCTCAATCTTCAAAGACAGTTAGAGGCAAATGGTGGGGATCCAGGGCTCTTGACCAAGGAGAAAGAGAGCCTTTCCAAACTTAATGCTTTGAATAACCAAGAGGAGAGCTTTGCCAAGCAAAATAGCAGAATTCTATGGGTAAACGAAGGGGATCAAAACACCAATTTTTTCTTCAAGTCAGTAAGGAATAGAGCTAATAGGAATAAAATCTCCTCCATAAAGAAGGAAGACGGTACTGTAGTGGAAGATATTAAAGAGGTCAAAGAGGAATTTGTAAAGTACTTCTAGAATTTGTTGGGGAAGGAAAATGATGTGAAGTATCCAGGGAAGCAAGAACTTCAGCAATATGTTAGTAAAGTGATTTCTGAAGAAGCTGCTGCAAATATGGACAGAAATGTCATGGAAGATGAGATTAAGCAAGTGCTCTTTAACTTAAATCCAAACAAGGCCCCTGGTCCTGATGGTTTCAATGGCTTTTTCTTTAAGAAAGCTTGGCCTATAGTTGGAAAGGAGGTGGTTGCTGTCATTAAATCATTCTTTGATTCTGGTTGTTTGTTAAAGGAAGTCAATGCTACCATTGTAGCCTTAATCCCCAAAGTTCCAAATCCCACAACCTTAAAGGACTATCGACCTATCTCTTGCTGCAATACCCTATACAAATGCATTACTAAGATTATTGCGAATAGGATTAAGAGTTTGCTGCCCCTGGTTATTGATGAAGCCCAACCAGCTTTTATTTAAGGAAGGAAGATTAGTGATAACATCCTACTTGCTCAAGAACTTATGAGAGGCTATCATAAGAACACCAAGTTGGCTAAATGTGCTGTGAAGGTAGATCTTATGAAGGCCTATGACTCAGTCAGATGGGAATTCGTGTTGGATGTTTTGGAGCTTATGGGATTTCCTAATAAGCTAAGGAATTGGATACAGGTCTGCATCTCTACTCCTATGTACTCAATCAGCCTTAATGGTGCCTTGGAGGGTTTCTTTCCTGGAGCTAAAGGCCTGAGGCAAGGTGATCCTTTATCCCCTTACTTATTTGTAATTTGTATGAATGTCCTATCTCAAATTATTTAGCAGCAAGTAAAGAGGAGCCCCAATTTTTAGTTTCATTGGAGATGCAAGAAAACTAGCTTAACTCACCTTTGTTTTGCTGATGACTTGATGCTTTATTGCAAGGGTGAGATTGCTTCTGCTAGGATTTTAAAGGAGGCTTTGGATATATTTTCTAAATTCTCAGGTCTTGTTCCAAATTGTGCCAAGAGTAATATATTTCTCACTGGTTTGGATGATCAAGGGAGAGAGCAATTGTTAAATCTCTTCAAGTTTTAGCCAGGCGTGCTTCCAATTCGATACCTAGGGGTTCCCCTGATTTCTTCTAAGTTGAAACCTGAAGATTGCAATAACTTGGTTGATAGAATTGTGAGTAAGGCCAAGTCTTGGACTAGTAAGTTTGTAAAGACCCATATTTTTATTTCATGTTATTCTAAATTTTTATTTTATTTTATTTTATTTTTATTTTTTTTATGCATCATAATAATTTAATTTGATTGTTAGATGGAGTCAGATGAATTTTAATAATTCCTATTATAATTCTAAAGATTTTAACCGTACGATCTTCATCAGTGATAACCGTTTGATGAGACGAATTGATTTGAGGTGGTTGAGACCATGAATGGATTGTGGTAGTGGCTTGTGTGTGGTAGTCTATATGCGGGTAGTGTGGTCTAGAGTACCTTAATGTGGCAAGTATTTTATAACTTAAATGATTGGTTAATTCCCTAAGATGTAAGTGAGCTTGGGTGTATAGGATTATTAAGCAAGGCAGATATTAGAGTTGGTTACGTGATATTCGTATCTCAATATTAGATTTTAGGGTTTTCCATATACTCATTTTATCGAAATATAGAGAAACGGGAGATTGCCCTAGCCGCATAGAGAGAGAGAAAAGAGAAGCTTTGGGTTTCCCTCAAATCATTGAGCAGCAACTTTCGTAGGTATGGACTGAACTTTATAATGATATTCACGGATAAATGGTAGGAAGATCATGATGTTATGTGTATTATATTGTTAGCTATTGGGAGTCTTGAATATATTTATTGGTGTTGGGAGTTCTATGGAATACTTACGTTGGAGTTTCAATATATGATTACTGTTACGGGTTGGCATAGATATATTTGAGAATACTCTATTACCGTGCATGAGGCTAGGCTTGACTGTGATTTCTGTTATTGTAAGGTTTGGATTGCTGCCATAATGGACTTGTTAGAATTGTGAAATTGTATAAAAGCTAGTCTGTTGAACGGGATATTTTGAGTTTGGGAATCTTATGGGTAAAACCTGTGTGTGTGTGCGTGTGCTGGGAGGGTGACCATGGCTGCCGTGCATGGTGGAATTGGTTTGGAAAATTTTAGGGGCAAACAAAAATAAATAAATAAATAAATAAATAAATAAATAAATAAGAAGAAAACGTGAACTTGCAAAATGTATTATGTGTTTGTGAGGATACAGATGATGTATAGGAAATAATTCAGCGTTGTCAAGTTTATATCATATTGGTGCATCCTGGTGATTTTGGTCAATTAGAGTAGATTTTGAAATTTTGGAAATAGTCATATCCTAAGCTTTTCGGTCCGTAGGTTTCCTTTTTGGTATTAATTTTTGCAGATTCTAATTGTAGCATAGACCTTTAATTATAGGCATTTATGTTCCTGCTACTCAGGTTAGGAGCAAATTATCTCTAATTGTTCTCTTTTGGAACTTGCATTTCTGTTGAGGCCAGGTGAGTGGTTTTGTCTTGCTAGTATAAAATTACAAACTCCCATGCAGAATTGACTTCAAAAACATGTTTTATAAATCATGAGGTATATTTTATTTGAAGAATAAAGCTTAGTTTGAATTATGAGAAATGTTAATTTTTTTTTCTTTTATATTGCATTGAGAATTATTCTTTAGTTATTTTGAGAAAATGCATGAGCATGGTTTGAGAATTATTTAATGGTGAAAACTCTTTTGTTTATGGATATTGGGACCAGGTGAAGTCCAGGGAACAGGCCCTTTAAGTGGGGTGACTCTGGCAGCAAGGGAACAGGCCCGTGAAAATCGTGGTGACCCTAGTTCTCAACGGTTGTAGGAACAGGCCCGTGAAATTCGTGGTGACCTCAACCGGATCGGTTTAGGGAATAAACCTAGAAGCCAGGCTAGGTGACTCTAAGTACGATGTTGGATCCAACGGGTATATTACCCATGAGATATTATTTGGCACATGTTACATTATTCTTTAACTGGTTTTCCTATACGATTATCCATTGATTTATTTGTTATCACCATTGTGATAATGTGATTTTATTATGAGATGAGAAATTATTCATTGAGATATTGTTTTGCATCAAGTTATGCAGATTTAAAAGAACATTCTTATAAGTGGATTGATTGGCATTGGGATCATTTTCATGAAATTTATTTTGATCATAAACTGCTACTTCCAAATTATTGTTATTATTTTGAGGCAATCCATTCACGAGCTGGGCTGTGAGCTCACACTCTTTATAACATTTCAGGTGAGCGTGGACGTCAATAGAGTTGGACTCTGGATGCCGGGACCCCTTTTGTCGTTGACCTCCTTAGGACTTGTGTCTATTTTTTTTTGTTCCGCTGTCTTTAGAGTTAGATTATGAATTTGGGAATTTATTTGGTTGATTTACTATTCATTTAATGGATGATTTGTTTTGAGATCATGTAATCTCTAACTTGATAGTTATTTTGTTGGGGTTGTTAATCCTGAATATGATTGATTTATTGGCGGTTTATTCATACTATTTTTGGAATATTAACTTAGACATTTATATTTTCAATAGAATATTTGTATCTATTAGGCGATCAGGCTTTCGTGTTCCATGGGTCAAGACTCGTGGCTCACGGCCGGTCTCATCACTAAGTGGGGTGTGACAAAGTTTCTCTCTTATGCTGGCCGATTGCAGCTCATCAAATCAGTCTTATTTAGCATGCAAAGCTACTGGTGTGCCCATTTTATTATGCCTAAGAAAGTTTTGAAGAAAATTGATCAATGCTTCAGAGCTTTTCTTTAGAAAGGGCCTAATTTAAAGAGTACTGGAGCTAAGGTTAATTGGGAAGAGGTTACTAAACCAAATGACGAAGGTGGTCTAGGCATAAAGAAGTTGGTGGATTGGAACCAAGCTAATATCACTAGATCCATCTGGCTGTTGTGCCAATCTTCTACAACCTCTTGTTGGGTGAAGTGGGTCAGAGCTAATCTTCTAGTTAGAAGTCAATTCTGGGTGGCTAAGGTTCCTTGGGATTGCTCTTGGACTTGGAGGAAAATTTTGCAGCTAAGAGATCTCATTAGGCCTTTGATCAAGTACAAAATTGGGAAAGGCTCACAGGTTTCCCTTTGGTATGATAATTGGCTGCCAATGGGGCCTATACATCAAAGAATGGGAGATAGGGTGATCTATGATTCTGGGCTAGGTAAAGAACCAAAAATTAGCACTATTATTAGAGACAACCAGTGGCATTGGCTTGTGGCAAATTCCATAGAGTTGATGGAGCTCAAGAGGTGTATGGCATGTATTCCACTTTCTAATAGTTCTTGTATTGATCAAGCCATGTGGATTCCAGAAAAAAATCACCAATTTTTAGTTAAATCAGCTTGGCGAAGTATTAGAAGTCATAGTCCTCAAGTGGAGTGGGCTGAAGTTGCTTGGTTTAAGAAGGCTATTCCTAGATATAGCTTCATCCTTTGGCTTGCTATTCGAGAAAGATTAGCCACCCAAGACAAACTTGCTGCCTACGGTATGTTAAATGACATGTGTTGTGTGTTTTGTAAAGATAAAATTGAAGACCACAACCATCTCTTCTTCCTGTGTTCAATCACCAACAGATTATGGGTGCAGCTGCTAGCAAAATGTAAGGCCCAATGCTTGAGTAATGAATGGCAAGAGATTGTATCTTAGGCTTGTACCTTGAAGGGGAAGGCTTTAAAGAATATTCTTTGCAAGTTAATGCTCTCCACCACTGTTTATTTCCTTTGGAGAGAAAGGAATGAGAGATTAATGGCTAACAAGAGTACGGACATGAAGGCAGTGCTCAATGATATAGTCTTTCAAGTTCGTAGTAGGATGGCTAGCTTGAGAGGCTTTCATGGAACGGCACCAAATAGGGACCTCCAGCAAATATGGCGGATTCCCAATGATATTTTCAAGAACTAAGAGCAACCATTCTTTGCTATTTGTTTAGTTCTTATAGTTGTTGAGCTAAGTTAGCTTCTTTGTGTACTTTGCTTAGCTAGTGTTAGTTGGGTTCTTTAGTTTGTTTGGATGGTTATCTTTCTTGATTATCTCCTTTGGCCTGGGGTATGCCCCTTGTATTTGTACTTGATCTTTCGATCTTTTTTTTTTGTCTATTGATATTCTTTCTTACTTAGCAAAAAAAAAAAAAAGAATCCGCCATATTTGCTGGAGGTCCCTATTTGGTGCCGTTCCATGAAAGCCTCTCAAGCTAGCCATCCTACTACGAACTTGAAAGACTATGTCATTGAGCACTGCCTTCATGTCCCTACACTTGTTAGCCATTAATCTATCATTCCTTTTTCTCCAAAGGAAATAAACAGTGGTGGAGAGCATTAACTTGTATAGAATGTTCTTCAAAGCCTTCCCCTTCAAGATACAAGCCCAAGATATAATCCCTTGCCACTCATTACTCAAGCATTGGGCCTTACATTTTGCTAGCAGCTGCACCCACAATCTGTTGGTGATTGAACACTGGAAGAAGAGATGGTTGTGGTCTTCAATTTTATCTCTACAAAACACACAACACATGTCATTTAACATACCATAGGCAGCAAGTTTGTCTTGGGTGGCTAATCTTTCTCGAATAGCAAGCCAAAGGATGAAGCTATATCTATGAATAGCCTTCTTAAACCAAGCAACTTCAGCCCACACCACTTGAGGACTATAACTTCTAATACTTTGCCAAGCTGATCTAACTGAAAACTAGTGATTTTTTTATGGAATCCACATAGCTTGATCATTACAAGAACTATTAGGAAGTGGAATACATGACATACACCACTTGAGCTCCATCAACTCTATGGAATTTGCCATAGGCCAATGCCACTGGTTGTCTCTAATAATAGTGCTAACTTTTGCTTTTTTACCTAGCCCAGAATCATAGATCACCCTATCTCCCATTCTTTAATGTATAGGCCCCATTGGCAGCCAGTTATCATACCAAAGGGAAACCTGTGAGCCTTCCCCAATTTTGTACTTGATCAAAGGCCTAATGATATCTCTTAGGGGTTTCCCCACTGCACTAGCCACATAACTTAAACCTTTTGCAGTCCGTAATTACAAAGGAACATTATAGAAATTAACCCAAATGGGGATTGATTTACAGCTATCCTTACTAAGGTTCATATGGAGTTGCCATTTCCTTAGGCATATAGGACACCCAGCAAAGTGCCATGGTCCATTCTCAATGACCCATTTACAACCCATAGCTGATGAAAACTTAAAATAATAGAACCCCTTATCAGTGGTCAACAATTTATCAAACCCATATTTATCCCATAATTTTTTGGCAATGTTGTTGACTAAATTAAAGGGTAGTTTATTTTGCATAAAGTACCCAACTAGAGTATTTTCCCACAACTCAGCACCTTTGGCAGCCACATCCGAAGGAGGTTTAACTTTAACTCTATCATTTCCCATTTCAGGTTTAAAATATTCAAGATTTATAAAAGAGCCCTTCTTTGACTTTAAAATGGAAACCCACTTAATTGGAGCATTGGGACCACTTTGCTTCTCATTAGGTTCGTTGCCCGTGCCGCCCCCCCCCCCCATGCTGCCTCCATGCTTGGTTGACTGCAAATTCTATTGTGGCAGACTTATCTCCAGCTTTTCCTTCACCCAAGTAAGTATGTTGCGCTCCATCTTCCAAACCTAAAGTAGTGGAGACAAGACCTCTCTCCATCCCCTTTGCATGTGCACTCTCTTCACCCATGCAAGCATGCTGCACCCTATTTTCGAAACCCAAAGTAGTGGAGAATGGACCCATCCCCATCACCTTTGTATTTGCACTCTCTCCACCAAGTGCGTGAGTAGTACCCTTCTTCTTCACAAGCTGAGGTTTGGACACCAAATTTGCAGCTGCTACAAGGGGAGCAATCACCACATTAGTTTCCTCCTTTGCTCTAACCTTCTCTACATGAACCATACCCATCTTCTCCACAAGCTGAGGTTTGGACACTGAATTTGCAGCTGCTTCATGGGGAGAACTCACCACATAAGTTTCCTCTTCCTCAACTTTATCTACCCAGCTTTTGGATGAAGAGTTACTACTTGGAGATTTTTCACCATTTGAGCACAAGAGTAGACCTCCAAAGCTAGCAACGAGAGTAATGAAACAAGCCTTGACATCATGCATCTCTGTGGCCATACTTGACCCAAGCTTTTTACCTGGGATATTGCATAACTCAGATACCATAGCCTTTAGTCTTTCATTCTTAGATTTGTACTCATTTCTTTCCATCTTCAAAAGCTCCAAATCAGACTTCAACTCAGAGATTCTAAGAGCAGCAGCACCTTGAACAATGGCTTGACCTCGCCCAACCTCCATTATAGAATTATCAACGTGAATGCCTTGTGACCCAGCTCTAAGCTTTAGGAATCTCTCAAGAGAGCCATTAAGAGGGTCATAAATGCCTGCACCATTGCCTAACAGAGGTGAACCATCCTCACCAACCGCAGCAATATCCCCCATCTCTCTAAGATGGTCTCCATCCTCACCCTCCATTTTCTCCAAAGAAATCAGAATAAATTCTAGAAAGAGAAAATGAAATGAATCCTAGAGGGAGAAGCTCTCAACTAACCCCCCAGCTACGCCACACTCATTAAATCCACCTTCAACCTCCATTAATGCCTCCATGCAAAACTCTATATGGGCTCATGGTTACCACAAATATCTCATTAACAAGAAAATCTTTTGGAATCTTTCCATACCCCCTTCCTTCTTTGACTTGGCATAAGATTCCTACTCTCTGAGACATAGCAAGATCATTTGTGAAATACATTGTTGGGAATGGTGAAGACACCTTTCTTTGGCATGACAACTGGAATTTTATTGGTCCACTGGTAGAGAAATATGGCAATAGAGTTTCCTATAATGTAGGCGTTAACCTCCACGCAAAGGATTCTTTTGTTATTAGGATTGAGCCGTGGGCATGGCCCTTCCTTTGCTCACGGGAGCTTAGGGTAATTACCTCTCAACTTCCACCTATTCATCCTTTCTCTTCAGATAAAGTTGAATGGATCATATCACCATCTTGCAAATACGGTGTGGCGATCAGTTGCGGTAAAGTTAGTAAAGCATCACCATAGGTTACTTGGAACAATCTTTTACGGTTCCCTAAGCACATTACACGAGTAGACTTCACATATTGGCTTACCATCAAAGGTAGGCTCACCTCTAGAAATAAGCTTAAATTGTAGGGGAAAGTTGAAGATGGTCCCTACCCTCGAAGCAACCTGGATGATGAATATATCCCACACCTCTTGGCATTTTGGCATTCAAGTCTACTACAGCATGCACTTCATCTTTCCTATAAAAGTTTACAAGTCTATAAAGCACCTGAAACTTTCTTTGGTCAGGTATCGAGTTCAAAGTAAATTCCAACAAACTTGGGGTGGATGTCCATTGCAAACCAAAAAAAGTAGGGATGTCTAGGTATGGCCAGGGTTGGAAACTGGAACAAGGCTGCCTTGTTAAACCACCTGTGGTCTATTTGCTCCGTGCAAAACTCTATATGGGTCCATGGGTGCCACCAATATCTAATTAACAAGAAAAAAAATGATGCATTTGCCTCACTCTTCGAAGATAAGGGATATGCCCCTGTATGCAGCTATCTTACTATCGATTGAGATCATACATTCATTCATTCATGAAGAAAATGGAAGAGTACATTAAACTTTGAGTTTGCAAATAGAAAAATCGAAATACATTTTAATAGGGGAGGGGAGAACATTTTCATTAGGATTTTCACCTATCTATTTTAACGTTTGAAATCCTAAACTACTCTTGAGTCTTCGAACTCACCTGCTTTGAGTTTTGACGTTGAGGACATCATTGAGAAACCTTGCTTTTGGTTGCCCCTTATCTTCTTGGCAACCCTATCTCCGTCAGCACAGTGGGATTAGTGCCACTCTTTTTGAAATGTATGCTATGAGGGCTTAGGGATACTTGGGAACTCTTAGGATTTCGGTAGGTTTTATGCAAGGGAGAGTGAGCTTGGTGTCACTCTCTATGAGTTGATCATACGCATGAAGATGCAATGACTTGAGTTACTGTGAAACTCTTGTCTTGAAATGAGGTATTGAATGCATGTATGTGTATGCCAAGAATATATAGAGAGAAAGAATACAATTGTAAAGTAAATATGTATGCATGAGCATTACACAAGCATTATAACGGTAGGAAAAGACAAGAATAAAGGAAAGTAAAGCAGTCGCCTTTTCCTCATGGTTTTGAAATTGGCGTGCGTATCTTAAATCTAACAGAGATTCGGCTATGAATGGTTTCTACATGAGCATGAGGTTAAGGGTTCACTAATACTTCCTAATAAGGCTCAGTTCTCTGATCTTCAAACCTAGGCCCACTCCCTGAGGTAATGTCATTATTGGTTGGTGATCCGAGCGGAGGAACTATTGAAAGGCCGTAGACTAAGAAACTGACACAGCATCCGCCCACAACCAATATACCGTTCCCCTTTCTAACACGAAGGAACATAACCAGGTCAAAATGCAAATATGCAAATGCAAGTGCACATAACCCTATCCATTCAAATATGCAAATATGAAATTTTGAATAATGGAGGAAATGGCGCAACAACTCCCATTCATTGCGTCGAGAGTGTTAGAGTCCGAAGACGAGGGGTATACGAGCTTACGTCTCTTCCCTATATTGGCTATAACTCGGCGGTCAGGCGGCGTGAACAGAGTTGAAGTTGACATTGATTAGGATGACTTTGACTGATCTGAAAATATGTCTTCCACAGAATGAGCCGTATGGTGGGCCACTACTTCGGTAGTAGTTCGAGGCAGTTAAAATGATTCCCTACTTGGGAAGTTAATCTTTGACAACACCGGGATCACGTCTTCCACAACTCAAGTTGCTAAACTCCCTATTGGTGGTAGCACGTTGGCAATGGTCACCCGGTCATCAAGATGGATACGCTCAATCATAATCCCTACGGGGATCTTGGCAAACTCACCCTCTTGACCCTCCTCTACTAGCTTGGCAATCACACTTGGTGGGATCCCGGCCGATGCAGTAAAGGTGGAGGTCCGAATAGGGTAATTCAATGCAATATCTCACAACCGACCAGAGCCTCGGTAGTTGAGAACCTTGTATAGATCAGGCAAGTTCACACCCCACGTCTGCTTCTTTTTCTGACCAGTTATTGGAAAAGTTAAAACAGGGCAAGTTAGATACATTCAATTTAATAAGCAAGAAAAGTAAAAGGTTGGCACCAAACTAACTCTCTGGGGGTTCTACAGTATCGAGTCAATGGCATTTGATTGGCAAGAAGGTCGCTGAACTCCTAGGGCCTAGAAACCCATATCTTGACGTCATCTACTCCCTTGCCCAAAGAAGAGAGACACTTCACTATTTGCCTCCTTTTATTAATCACCCTAAGGTATACTTTCCAACTGTCGCGACCGCTTTGCATAGTGTAGCAAAAGTCAAGCTTGGTAAGCCCTAGGTTAACACCTAAGATTCTGTTTAGCTTAAGCGTTCCCATTGCAATCTGATAGGCATTTGGGTTGACTTGGGTAGGACATAAATCATGGTGTTGAAGGAATTTTACAAGAAAAGGGTAAATCTAACTCAACCCTCTACGATTACAATTATGGGGAAAGGCATCCCCCGATTGGTTTCCTCCATCCCATAATCTTTTGAGTCGACTAACTCTATGCTGACCTGGTCGGCAACATCATACATAGCCTTAAAAGCAGCAACAATTGCCGAACTATCTACGAGCTTCCTAAGGCGAGCTGCCATTGAGGGATGGCCATAGAAAATTAGGGTAGAAAAGGAGGAAAGTGAAGGCTTAAAAGACTTACAATTTTTAGGGCAAGAACTGCTCTCTCTCTCTCTCACCAGGAATCTTAAGCCAAGTTTGAATGTGGAGAATGAATGAGGAGGCGCTCAATTTATAACAGCCCATGCCGTTGGTTTAGTAGCAGCCATCACAACGCCTGAGCCAACCGTCACCTCGAAAGACCAATCAATGCGTCCCTTTGGTTGTAGGGCCTGTACGGGATGACCACGTGTTACAAAATGGAGCGAAAGTGAAAAGACAACCTTTAAATGCACACTTCAACCCTTACCGCTAAGTTTGTCCAAATAGGGCACAAGGGTTGGGGGCAATTGTGGGCCCAATGAGACCAAGCCCAAGA
>CM065383.1:36595000-36607500 GCA_033060915.1 Euryodendron excelsum | reverse complement strand
CAAGTACATTCATGAGATTAATGAATCATTCATTGCGTGCATTTATAGGCAGATTTGTTGTGATCTATTTTGATGATATTTTGGTGTATAGCAATAGCTTGGATGAGCATATTGATCATTTGCATTGTGTGCATAATGTTTTAAGAAAAGAAAAACGATATGCCAATTTAAAGAAATGTTCCTTTTGCATGGATAAAGTTGTGTTTCTGGGTTATGTTGTTAGCGTGAAAGGAATTGAGGTGGATGCGGAAAATGCTATCAAGGAATGGGCCACAGTTGAGTCAATCACAGAGGTAAGAAGTTTTCATGGTTTGGCTTGTTTTTATCAGCGATTCGTCAAAAATTTCAGTATACTAGCCACACCACTTACTGAAATTGTTAAAACATCTATGGATTTTAAATGGGGTAGTGAGCAAGATTGTGCATTTCATGAGATTAAATAAAGGTTGTGTGGTGCTCCTTTATTAGCATTATCTGATTTTTCTAAAACTTTTGAGATTGAGTGTAATGCCTCAGGAATAGGTATTGGAGCTATTTTGATGCAGGAGAAGTGCCCAATAGCCTATTTTAGTAAAAAGTTAAATGGGGCAACTTTGAACTACCTGACATATGACAAAGAGCTTTTTGCATTGGTGCGAGCATTGGAGACTTGGCAACATTATCATTGGCCAAAAGAATTTGTCATACATACCAACCACGAATTCTTGAAGCACTTGAAAGGACAAGGTTAGTTGAATAGAAGGTATGCCAAGTAGATGGAATTCATTGAGACCTTTCCTTACGTTATCAAATACAAACAAGGTAAGAAAAACATTGCGGCTGATGCATTATTAAGAAGGTATGCCCTTGTCTCTAATTTAAATAGAAAGTTATTAGTATTTGAATATGTTAAGGAATTATACACTAAGGATGATGACTTTGCTAGCATGTATGGAGTGTGTGAAAAGGCAACGTTTAGTAAGTTCTATAGACTAGATGGGTATTTGTTTAGGGAGAATAGACTTTGTGTGCCTAACGGTTCTATACGAGAGTTGCTTGTGCGTGAGGCACATGGAGGTAGTTTGATGGGTCATTTTGGTGTTGACTTTAGACATGTTGCATGAATATTTTTTTGGCCAAAGATGAAACGTGATGTGGAGAGAATTTGTATTAGATGCGTTACATATAGACATGCCAAATCTAGACTCTTACCACATGGATTATACACTCTTTTACCTGTACCTAATGCACCTTGGATAGATATTTCTATGGACTTTGTTTTAGGCTTGTCTAGATTGAGGAAAGGAATGGATTCAATTTTTACAGTTGTTGATATGTTTTCCTTATGACACATTTCATCTCTTGTCATAAAATCAATGATGCAACCCACATCACTGATTTGTTCTTTCAAGAGATAGTATAACTTCATGGAGTTCCTAGGAGCATTGTGGCTAATTGTGTTGTTAAGTTCTTTAGCGATTTTTGAAAAGTCTTGTGGGAAAAGTTGGGAATTAAATTGTTGTTGTCGACTACTTTTCACCCCCAAACAAATGGAAAAACTAAGGTAGTGAATAGAATTTTATCTACTTTGTTGCATACTATAATTCAAAACAAATTGAAAAATTGGGAGGATTGTTTGCCATTTATTGAGTTTGCATATAATTAGAGTGTTCATTCTATTACTGATTTTTCACCATTTGAGATTGTTTATGGTTTTAATCCACTAACTAATTTGGATTTGCTACCTTTCCTAGTTAATGAAAGGACTAGTTTGGATGGTCAAAATAGACTGAGATGGTGAAGAAACTCCATGAAAGAGTACGACAACACATAGAGAAGAAAAAAGAAAAAAAATATGTGGCAAAAGCCAAAAAGGGCCGTAGACTAATCATTTTTGAACCCAGTGATTGGGTTTGGGTGCATATAAGAAAGGAAAGACTTCCAGCCCGTATGCAGTCCAAACTACATTCTAGAAGGGATGGTCCATTTCAAGTCCTTGAGCAGCTCAACGATAATGCTTACAAGTTAGATCTTCCAGGTGAGTATAACATTTGTTTTTTTGGTGACCCAGGAACCACCCCAACCCCGAGCCCTTTGGACCGTGGCTGGACCGTAAACCTGAGTGTGAGCAACCACCTCACAAGACAGCGCGCTGGGCTAATCAAGGCCGAAGCCTTGGTGGGTGGCCCTGATGGGGAGAAGACTCTGCAGAGTTTCAAACACACGACCTGTTCGAGTTTATGCTCAAGAGCGCGCCTTCCATGCCGCTAGGCTACCCCTCAAGGTTAGGTGAGTATAACATTAGTGCAACATTTAATGTTTCTAATCTTTGTCTTTTTGATATAGGCGACGATTGGAGGATGAATCCTTTTGAAGAAAGAGAAAATGATAAGAATCAACAAGCACAATTAAAGAATCCATTATGTGTTTCAATTGGGCCTATTACAAGAGCAAGATCCAAGAGGATCAAAGAAGCAAGTAATGGGCTGATTCATGAGATTTAGACTAATTCTAAAATAGGGCATTCTAAGCTTGGTCCAAAGGAAAATGAAGGCGTAAGAAACCTAATTAGTACTCTTTTAACTTGGCTAATTGATTGGCTGATTTGTAGTTTTTTGACTTAACTAATTGATTGGCTGATTTCTTAGTCTATAGCTCTCTGGAATAAGTTGACCTGGCACAATAAAGTTATTCCCCGACATGCTTTTGTCCTTTGGCTTGTTGTGAGGAATAGGCTTAATACTCAAGACAAGTTTATTGAATATGGCGTTATTTCTTCTGCTAGCTGTGTATTTTGCCATCTAAAAGAGGAAAGTCATGATCACTTGTTCTTTGAATGCTCCTTTACTGCAAGAATTATGGCATTATTGACAGCTAAGATTGCTATTCAGTGGCAAGGGGGCAAATGAAATGACCTCATCATGTGGGCAGCTATGCATTTAAAAGGTAAAACCTTGGCAAAAACAATTTGCCGAGTCCTCTTTGCAACCTCTATTTATACCATATGGAAGGATCAAAATGCTAGAATTTTTCAGAACAATTATCAGGACAACATTTCTATTCAGAATGATATCTTTGGGGCTGTCCAATCCAAGCTATGTCAGCTCAAAGGTTTTAGAGCAACTTAATCAAATTGGTGGCGCCAAAATGAATGGAATTTACCAGACTCGATCCTTATATAGTTTGGGAGTTGAGGTTTCTTTAGTTTGATCTTGGTTTCTTTTGTATTACCGATGGGGGGTTTATCATCTTTAGTAGATAATCCCCATCCATTCTTTGTTCTTGGGGAATGCCCCTTGTAAGGTGTATCTTCTTTTTATCTTTCTATATATTATCTTACTTACCACAAAAAAAAAAAAAAAAATTGGTTGATTGCCCATCAATTAGGGGCTGATTTGTAGTTCTTTTTACTCAACCATGTTCTATAAATAGCATGCACTCTTTGTAATGATAAAGACATTGAATTGAGATAATAAAAAAAAATATGTGTGTTGTTTATTCCATTGGTTCTTCAAAGAGCTTGTGAACTTATCGAGAATTCTTCCATGTGGCATTCAAATTTTATGCGTTTTGCTCTTGATTCCATATAATCATTGGGTCAGGGTTAGTTACTCTATACCTTCGGTTTGCATTTTAGTTATAAGTCTTCGATCGGGGTTTTCTTTCAAAATCTGACTTTTAGCTTTCTTCGGCAATTATTTTGATATTGTTGTTGGGACTCAACGCGTGTTGGTTGAGGTTCACATCAATTTCTGTTATAAGTGTTGGGTCGAGATTTTCTTCAAAATCTGATTTTTAGATTTCTTAGGCAAGTATTCCGATATTGTTGTTGGGTCTCAACGTGTGTTGGTTGAGGTTCGCATCATCTTGGTATTTTGGCACTAAGTGAACAAGCTTGGCACTTTGGCATTCAAGTTTATTGCAACAAGCACTTCATCTTTCCTAAATAAGTCTACAAGTCTATAGAGCATCAGATTTAGAACTTTCTTTGGTCAAGTACTGAGTTCAAAGTAAATTCAAGCAAAATTGGGTGGGATATCCTTGGCAAAACAAGAAAAGAAGGTTGTCCAGTTATTGCGAAGGTTGGACACTAGAACAAGGCTGCCAAGTTAAAGCACCTGTGATCTGTTAGCTCGAACCAAAACTCTATATGGGTCCATTGGTGCCACTAACAACTCATTAACAAGAAAAGCTTTTGGAATCTTTTCATACCCCCCATTGCTCTTGGACTTGACATAAGATAATCTCCGAGACATAGCATGATCATTTGTGAAATATATCATTGGGAATGGTGAAGATACCTTTCTTTGGCAAGACAACTGCCATCCTATGGGCCCACTGGTAGGAATATATGGCAATAGAGTAGCCTTTGATGCAGGCATTAACATCCATGCTAAGGTTTCTGCTGTTATTAGGAATGGACAATGGGCATGGCCCTTCTTTTGCTTATGGAAGCGTCAGGAAATTACATTTCAGCTTCTCCCTATTCATCCTTTCTTTTCAGATAAAGTTGAATGGATCATATCACTATCTTGCAAATACAGTGCATGGATCACTTGGGGTATGCCCCTTGTATTTGTGCTTGATCTTTGTTTTCTATCTATTCCTTCTTATTTAGCACAAAAAAGGAAAAAGCATCCCCTTATATTAGCACATTCCACGAAACAGCTTCATATATTAGCTTGCCATTAAAGGTAGGCTCAGCTCTAGAAATAAACTTAAACAGTGAGGAAAAGTTGAAGATGCTTCATGTTCTCTAAGCAACCTGGATGATGAATCTATCCCACACCTCCAGGCATTTTGGCATTAAGTGAACAAGCTTAACATTTTGGTATTCCAGCCTATGGCAGTATGCACTTCATCTTTATTAAATAAGTCTACAAGTCTATAGAGCACCTTATCTAGAACTTCTTTTGGTCAGGTACTGAGTTCAAAGTAATTCTAGCAAACTTTGGAGGGATGTCCTCTAAAAACCCAAAAAAGAAGGGTGACAAGGTATTGCAAGGGGTGGAGACTGGAACATGGCTACCATGCTAAAGCACCTGTGGTCTATTTGCTTCAAGCAAAACCCTATATGGGTCCATTGGTGCCCCAAATATCTCATTAACAAGAAAAGCTTTTGGAATCTTTCCATACCCCCCTATTGTTCTTGGACTTAGCATAGATCTTTAATCTATGACACATAGCAAGATTATTTGTGAAATACATCATTGGGAATGGTGAAGACACCTTTCTTTGAAATGAAAACTAGCATCCTATGGGTCTACTAGTAGAGAAATATGGCAATGGAGAAGCCTATGATGCAGGCATTAACATCCATGCTAAGGTTCCTGCTGTTATTAGGAATGGGTAATGGGCATGGCCCTTCCCTTGCTCATGGAAGCTTCGGGCAATTACCTCTTAGCTTTCCCCTATTCATCTTTTCTCTTCAAATAAAGTTGAATGGATCATATCACCATCTCGCAAATACAGTGTAGCGATCACTTGGGATATGCCCCTTGTATTTGTAATTGATCCTTCGATCATTATGTTCTATATATTCTTTCTTACATAGCAAAAACAGAAAAGCATCTCCATAGTTTACTTGGCCCAAGCTTCTACGAATCCTTAAGCATATTCCACAACATGGCTTTGTATATTGGCATGCCATCAAAGGTAGGCTCACCACTAGAAATAAGCTTAAAATTGTTGGGGAAAATTGAAGGTGCTTCCTATCTTGTAAGCAACCTGGATGATGAATCTATCCTACACCTCCTAGCATTTTGGCAAGAACTGAACAAGCTTGGCATTTTGGCATTCAAGTCTACTATAGTATGCACTTCATCTTTCCTAAATAAGTTTGCAAATCTATAAAGCACCTGATCCGGAAGTTTCTTTGGTCAGGTACTAAATTCAAAGTAAATTCCAGCTAACTTGGGAGGGATGTCATTTAAACCCAACAAAGAAGGGTGTGAAGGTATTGCTAGGGTTGGAGACTGGAAATGGCTGCCATGTTAAAGCACCTACGGTCTATTTGCTCCAAGCAAAACTCTATATGTGTCCATTAGTGCCAAAATATCTCATTAGCAAGAAAATCTTTTGGAATATTTCCATACCCCCCATTGTTCTTGGACTTGGTATAAGGTCCTTAATCTCCGACACATAGCAAGATGATTTGTGTGAATGGTGAAGACACCTTTCTTTGGCATAAAAACTGGCATCCCATGGGTCCACTGGTAGACAAATATGGCAATAGAGTAGCCTATGATGCTGGCATTAACATCCATGCTAAGGTTTCTACTGTTATTAGGAATTGGCAATGGGCATGGCCCTTCCCTTGCTCATGGGAGTGTTGGCCAATTACCTTTCAGCTTTCCCCCTATTCATCCTGTATCTTCTGATAAAGTTGAATGGATCAAATCACTATCATGCAAATACAGTGCAGCAATCATTGGGGAATGCCCCTTGTAATTATGCTTGATCTTTCGATCTTTGTTTTTTATATATTCTTTCTTACTTGGCAAAAAAATGTAAAGCATCCCCTTAAGTTACTTGGCACAAGGTTGTACGGTTCCCTAAGCATATTCTGTGACATGGCTTCATGCGTTGGCTTGCCATTAAAGGTAGGCTCAACTCTAGAAATAAGCTTAAAGAGTGAGGGAAAGTTAAAGAAGATGTGTTGTGCACTTTTCTTAGCTAGTGCTTGTTGGGTTCTTTTGTTTGGGAAACTAGGGGTGGGGAAGAGAAGATTTTCTAGAGAGAAGCTCTCCCTTCTCTCTAGAGTTTCAGCAGTTATTGTTCCATCTTCCTCTAGGCATTAATGGAGGTTGAAGGTGGCATTAATGAGTGTGGTGCAGCTGGGGGGTTAGTTGAGAGATTCTCGATCTAGGATTCATTTTCGTTTTCTTTTTCTAGAATTTATTCTAATTTCTTTGGAGAAGATGGAGGGTGAGAGACCATCTTAGAGAGGGGGTATATTGTTGCGATTGGTGAGGATGGTTCACCTCTGTTAGGAAATGGTGCAAGCACTTATGACCCTCTTAATGGCTCTCTTGAGAGATTTCTCAAGCTAAGAGCTGGGTCACAAGGGATTCACGTTGATAATTCTATAACTGAGGTTGGGCGAGGTCAAGCCATTGTTCCAGGTGCTGCTGCTCGTAGAATCTCTAAGCTGAACTCTAATTTGGAGTTTTTGAAGACGGAAAGAGATAAGTACAAATCTAAAATCGAAAGACTCAAGGCTATGGTATCTGAGCTATGCAATACTCCAAGTAAAATGCTTGGGTCAAGTATGGCTTCAAAGATGCACGATGTTAAGTCTAGTTTCAACACTCCTGTTGCAAGCTTTGGAGGTCTTCTCTTGTGCACAAATGGTGGAAAATCTCCAGGTAGTAACTATTCATCCAAAAGCTGGGCAGATAAGGTTGAAGAGGAAGAGGAAACTTTTGTGGTGAGTTCTCCCCATGAAGCAGCTATAAATTCATTGTCTAAGCCTCAGCTTGTGGAGAAGATGGGTACGGTTCAGGTGGAGAAGGTTGGAGCAAAGGAGGAAACTAATGTGGTGATTGGTCCACATGTAGCAGCTGCCAATTTGGTGTCCAAATCTCAGCTTGGGAAGAAGAAGGGTACTGTTCACGCACTTGGTGGAGAGAGTGTAAATACAAAGGTGATGGGGATGAGTCTTGTCTCCACTACTTTGGGTTTGGGAAATAGGATGCAGCATGCTTGCATGGGTGAAGAGAGTTTAAATGCAAAGGGGATGGAGATAGGTCTTGTCTCCACTACTTTAGGTTTGGGAAATGGAGTGCAACATGCTTACTTGGGTGGAGGAAAAGCTGGAAACAATTTTGCTATGGCAGAATTTGCGGTCAACCAAGCATGGAGGCAGCATGGGAGGGGCACGGTCAACGAACTTGGTGAAAAGCAAAGTGGTCCCAATGGTCCAAGTAAGTGGGTTTCCACTTTAAAGTCAAAGAAAGGCTCTTTTATGAATTTTGAATATTTCAAACCTGAAATGGAAAATGATAGAGTTAAAGTTAAACCACCTTCGAATGTGGCTGCCCAGGGTGCTGAGTTGTGGGAAAATACTCTAGTTGGTACTTTATGCAAAATAAACTACCCTTTAATTTAGTCAATAACATTGCCAAGAAATTATGAGATAAACATGGGTTTGACAAATTGTTGACCACTAATAATGGGTTCTATTATTTTAAGTTTTCATCAGCTATGGGTTGTGAATGGGTCATTGAGAATGGACCATGGCACTTTGCTGGGCGTCCTATATGCCTAAGGAAATGGCAACTCATCATGAACCATAGTAAGGATAGTTGTAAATTAGTCCCCATTTGGGTTAATTTCTATAATGTTCCTTTAGAATTGTGGACAGCAAAAGGCCTAAGTTATATGGCTAGTGCAGTGGGGAAACCCCTATATCCTGATAACTTGACTGAAGAGTTAAAGAGAATAAACTTTGCTAGAATTTGTGTGGAAGTTAATGCTGAATATAAACTTTTAGATTCCTTTGATTTGGAGGTGGAAGGTAGAGGTGTTATTGAAATTGCTGTTGAGTACAATTGGGTTCCAAAGATTTGTGAAGTTTACAAAGAATTTGGGCATATAGTGAGCAAGTGCAAAAAGATGATTAAACAAGAATGGCAAGTTAAAAAGAATTCAATAGTAGAGATTCCAAATGAAGAGGGTTGGACAGAAGTTAAGCGCAAAGGGAAGGAGATTACTATTGTTGAGAATACTACAAGTGCTCCAAGTGGTGCTGGGCAATTAGAGGAGATGTTTTCTACTACTCCAAGGGCAACAGATGCCATTCCAAGTGATGCTTGCAAAGGTGATCAATTAGTCGCCATACAACCAACCAATCTGATGATGAAACCTGTTGTTGAGGTAATAACTCTCAATAGATTTCAACAATTGGACAAGATGGAAGATATTGAAGACATGAAAACTAGTGGGGATGGTCAGTCAAATTTGATGGCAACTCCTGATGCAAATCCTCTAAGAGACAAGGCGGCGGTAGTAGATGAGATACAAAAGAATAAGAGGAAGAATGAGAAAAAAAGAAGACAAAGCTCAGCCAGTAGCTCTAAGGGGAGCACCTATTTTTCTAAGTAATTAATGTCGTTTGCTTGCTAGAATGTGAGAGGTCTCAATGACCTCTCCAAGCGAAGAGAAATCAAAGATTTTGTTAGGAGCCACAACATTTGGTGTTTTGGTTTTGTAGAAACTAGAGTCAAGTTACTTAGCAAAAAAAAAAAAAAAAGGAACTAGAGTCAAGTTGGAGAATAGGAATTCAATCTATTGTGAGCTGATGAAGAATGGGGATGGTAGAATTTGGGTTGGGTGGAATTCAAATTTTGTGAAATTAGATGTTCTAAGCATAACTAACCAAATTATTCATTGTGAGATCTTTCTTATTGAGTAGAAGATCCATTGCTACATTTCTTTCACTTATGGTTTATAGACTGTAACATTTAGAAGGCAGCTTTGGAGGGATCTTGAGCAACATGCAAATATGGTCTGTAATGAACCTTGGCTTGTCATTGGTGATTTTAACGCTATAAGATCTCCTTGTGAGAGAAGGGGGGGGGGGGGGAAGCATTGATTGGCCTGGTTTTATGGACGAATTTAATGAGTGTTCTGTGGAGGCTAAGCTAGATGATCTTCGATATGGGGGTTTCCATTTTACTTGGAACAATGGATGTGCTAAGAATTATATCCTAAGAAAAATTGATAGAGCTCTTGTTAACAGCTGCTGGAACTCTTAAGTTCATATTTTCTTTAGCTGAATTCTCTCCTTTGGGGTTTCAGATCATAGCCCTATTTTGGTTCGGTTGGGGCTCCATATGAAGGAAGGTACTAAACTATTTAAGTTCTTTAATTTTTGGGCTGAGTACGAGGAGTTTTTGCCTAGGGTGCAGCAAGCTTGGAATACTGTTGTTGATGGGTACCCAATGTACCAAGTTTGCAAGAAGATGAACATGGTAAAATCTAGTTTGAATGAGCTAAATAAGAATAAATGTTATGATATTTCGCTGTGAGTTAATGAAGCTAGAGAAGAGTTGCTTAATCTTCAAAGATAATTAGAGGCAAATGGTGGGGATCCTGGGCTTGTGGCCAAGGAGAAAGAGAGCCTTTCCAAACTTAATGCTTTGAATAACCAAGAGGAGAGCTTTGCCAAGCAAAAGAGCATAATTCTGTGGCCAAATGAAGGGGATCAGAACACCAATTTTTTTTTAAAGTCAGTAAGGAATAGAGCTAATAGGAATAAAATCTCCTCCATAAAGAAGGAAGACGGTACTGTAGTGGAAGATATTAAAGAGGTCAAAGAGGAATTTGTAAAGTACTTCTAGAACTTGTTGGGCAAGGAAAATAATGTGAAGTATCCATGGAAACAACAACTTCAGCAATATATTAGTATAGTGATTTTTGAATAAGCTGCTGCAAATATGGACAGGAATTTCACGGAAGATGAGATTAAGCAAGTGCTCTTTAACTTAAATCCAAACAAGGCCACTGGCCCTGATGGTTTCAATGGTTTTTTTATTTAAGAAAACCTGGCCTATAGTTGGAAAGGAGGTGGTTGTTGCCATTAAATCATTCTTTGATTATGGTTGTTTGCTAAAGGAAGTCAATGCTACCATTGCAGCCTTAATCCCCAAAGTTCCTAATCCCACAACCTTAAAGGACTATCGACCTATCTCCTATTGCAATACTCTGTACAAATGCATTACTAAGATTATTACGGATAGAATTAAGAGTTTCCTGCCTCTAGTTATTGATGAAGCCCAACCAGCTTTCATTCAAGGAAGGAAGATTAGTGATAACATCTTACTTGCTCAAGAACTTATGAGAGGCTATTATAAGAACACCAAGTTGGCTAAATGTGCTGTGAAGGTAGATCTCATGAAGGCCTATGACTCAGTCAGATGAGAATTCATGTTGGATGTTTTGGAGCTTATGGGATTTCCAGAGAAGATTAGGAATTGGATACAGGTTTGCATCTCTACTCCTATGTAGTCAATCAGCCTTAATGGTGCCTTGGAGGGCTTCTTTCCTCGAGCTAAAGGCCTGAGGCAAGGTGATCCTTTATTCCCTTACTTATTTGTAATTTGTATGAATGTCCTATCTCAAATTATTCAGCAGCAAGTGAAGAGGAACCCCAATTTTCAGTTTCATTGAAGATGCAAGAAAACTAGCTTAACTCATCTTTGTTTTGCTAATGACTTGATGTTTTATTGTAAGGGTAAAATTGCTTCTACTAGGATTTTAAAGGAGGTTTTGGATATATTTTCTAAATTCTCAGGTCTTGTTCCAAATTGTGCTAAGAGTAATATATTTCTCACTGGTTTGGATGATCAAGGGAGAGAGCAATTGTTAAATCTCTTCAAGTGCCAGCTAGGTGCGCTTCCAATTCGGTACTTAGGGGTTCCCCTGATCTCTTCTAAGCTGAAACCTGAAGATTGCAATAACTTGGTTGTTAGAATTGTGAGTAAGGCCAAGTCTTGGACTGGTAAGTTCCTCTCTTATGCTGGCAGGTTGCAGCTCATCAAATCAGTTTTATTTAGCATGCAAAGCTACTGGTGTGCCCATTTCATTATGCCAAAGAAAGTTTTGAAGCAAATTGATCAATGCTTCAGAACTTTTCTTTGGAAAGGACCTGATTTAAAGAATACTGGAGTTAAGATTATTTGGGAAGAGGTTACTAAGCCAAATGATAAAGGTGGTCTAGGTATATAGAAGTTGGTGGATTGGAACCAAGCTAATATAACTAGATATATCTGGTTGTTGTGCCAAACTTTTAAAACCACTTGTTGGGTGAAGTGGGTCAGAGCTAACCTTCTAGTTAGAAGTCAATTCTGGGTGGCTAAGGTTCCTTGGGATTGCACTTCGACTTGGAGGAAAATTCTGCACCTAAGAGATATCATTAGGCCTTTAATCAAGTACAAAATTAAGGAAGGCTCACAGGTTTTCCTTTGGTATGATAACTGGCTGCTAATGGGGCCTATACATCAAAGAATGGGGGATAGGGTGATCTATGATTCTGGGCTAGGTAAAGAAGCAAAAGTCAACACTATTATTAGAGACAACCAGTGACATTGGCCTGTGGCAAATTCCATAGAGTTGATAAAGCTCAAGAGGTGTATGTCATGTATTCCACTTCTTAATAATTCTTGTAGTGATCAAGTTATGTGGATTCCAAAAAAAAAAATATCACCAATTTTCAGTTAGATCAGCTTGATAAAGTATTAGAAATCATAGTCCTCAAGTGGAGTGGGTTGAAGTTGCTTGGTTTAAGAAGGCTATTCCTAGATATAGCTTCATCCTTTGGCTTGCTATTCGGGAAAGATTAGCCACCTAAGGAAAACTTACCACCTATGGTATGTTAAATGACATGTGTTGTGTGTTTTGTAGAGATAAAATTGAAGATCACAACCATCTCTTCTTCCAGTGTTCGATCACCAACAGATTGTGGGTGCAGCTACTAGCAAAATGTAAGGCCCAATGCTTGAGTAATGAGTGGTATGGGA
>CM065383.1:36582500-36585000 GCA_033060915.1 Euryodendron excelsum | reverse complement strand
ATGTATGTTCCCACAAGTATTAATGTCACGATGTATCTCGCCTCTTTAAGATATTATGATATGCCTTACAGTACCATGCGATGGTATGCTTATGACAAGCTACGTTATGCCATACATGACCATGTTACGTTTTGTATCTCACTCCTATGATACTACGTGTGAAATGTTATAACATGTCATTATGAAAGCTTTATGATATAGTACTTCAATATAATGCTTATGCTTCTTATGATACCTATGTTTCCAAATCTACGCTTAATATTGTTGTGTCTGATGTTATACGACGATCTAAGATGTATGCCTACAAATTTATGATATGCTATGCTAATGACAAGCTATGTCATGCTCTATGAAATCATGCTACTGCATGCCTGCCTCTCTTTTTTAACATTATATTTTAGAAATGATGAAATATTTTAATACAAAAGCCTATGCTACATGTGTTTTTAAGCTTACGCTTATACGTCACTAAGTTCATGTCATATATGCATAAATGTACCTCGATTGTCATGTATATTAAATAGAAACATTAGTCCATGGTATTTTATGCTTGTGCATCATTGTTATTCACTAAACATTAGTTTACGTTTTCTCAAATGTTTTCAGGTAACCAAATTGGGAGACCTTAGAGGGAGGCCCATTACGTGGATATTTGGACTGCGGCCCACAGGCCTTATGTTATGTATTGATATTCGGTTGGACCCTTAATATTTTGTAAACTCATAATGGTATACATTTACGGTGGCCTTACAGTAGGCCTATATGTATGTTTATGTTTTGGGATTAGGCATAGGTCTGCCATGTATGACACATATTATTTTTTAAGTTGATAAGTTTTAAATTCCTCAACTATGTATCATTCTAAATGATCACACACAGGTGTTCAGCCGGTTTATGTAATGCGGCTTGGGGTAGCCTTGCTACTGGTCGGTCATGTACCCTAAATCCAAATAGGCCGGGTTATGGGGTGTAATAGTGTGGTATCAGAGCTATAAGTTGACATCGTAAGATTGAGTCATGTCTAGATACAATTCTAGGCTTGACTTGATTTTGTGCTATGTGTACGTGTATGTAATCTATGTGTATAATTACATGTCAAGGTGTATTACATGTAGTAGTGCTATGTTTTGTGCTTGACCGTTTGATGCATTCATATGACTAGTATGCCGCCAAAAGGAAAGGGTCGTAGAGGAGCTAGAGGGCTTGAGGACCGAATGGATCGTATTGAGAGGATCTTGGCCGGACATGTTCTAGTGGTCCAAGTTACACATAGCAACACCACCAACATGCCTGAGTCATCAATAGCACAGGTGGCAAGAGTGAAAAAGGTGACTCGAATCACCATTGAACAAATCTAGCAGTTGAGGCCCCCGACATTTTTGGTGACTTCCAAAAGAGCAATTAATGATTCGATGCAATATTGAGAGAAGCACAAGAAGAGGACCGAGAGTGACCAAGGTAGGGGACAAAGTTTAAAGCGACTTAATTCGGGATCCTCAAGTGGGAACTCGTTTGCCTCATGGGGGAACACCAGGGACCGAGGAAACTGTAAAGTAAACAAGGCACCGGTATGTCCTACTTGTTGAAGAAGCATCGAGGACTACGTTATGCTGCAAGCAGAGCTTGCTATAGGTGCGACTAAGTTGGACACCAAGTGAGGGACTGTCCGAAGAAGAATAGAGCACAAGAATCTAGGGCATCAGCATTAGTCTCGGTTCAGTAGTCTATGGATAATAGGGAGGAAAATCAACCACAGCAAGGCCGAGCTTTTGCACTTGCCCCGAGAAACACCCAGCCATCAAGTATTCGAACGGATCAATGACAATGCCTACAAACTTGATTTACCGGGTGAGTACAATGTTGGTGCTACTTTCAATGTTAATGATTTGAGTCCTTTTGATGTAGGTGAAGATTTGAGGGCAAATCCTTTTCAAGAGGGGGGGAATGATGAGGACATCAAGGCTATCAAGACTCATGGTCCGGTTCAAGTTCCAATTGGTCCGGTGATGAGGGCACGAGCTAAGAGATTCAAAGAAGAGATGAATAACCTAGTTCGGAGAGTTCTACAACAAGGAGAAAATATGCTCACCACCAAGAGTGAACAAAGTAATGATGAGGATATCAAGGCTATCAAGACTCATGGTCCGGTTCAAGTTCCAATTGGTCCGATGACGAGGGCACGAGCTAAGAGATTCAAAGAAGAGATGAATAACCTAGTTCGGAGAGTTTTACAACAAGGAGAAAATATGCTCACCACCGAGAGTGAACAAAGTTTGGTTTTACTACTCAAATTTGATTCGGAAGAGAACCAATCCACCATACACGTGTAAGAGAGGTCCCAATCAGATGTGGTCGTACTTCACTAAGTCATATACGTCCAAGTGGGCTCACAATCTGATGTGGCTTAATTGACTAGCAATAAATCAGATGGAGATTCGAATTTGAAATTTGAATTTGAATTTTTTTGAATTTCCTTGATTTGGTTTGGTTTTGGAAAGGA
>CM065383.1:36555000-36575000 GCA_033060915.1 Euryodendron excelsum | reverse complement strand
TGGAGTGGTGAAGACATCTTTTTCTTTGCCATGAGAACTGGCATCCTGTGGGTCCACTGGTAGAGAAATATGCCAATAGAGAAGCCTATGATGCAGGCATTAACATCCATGCTAAGATTCCTTTTGTTATTTGGAATGGGCAATGGGCATGGTGCTTCCCTTGCTTATGGGAGCTTCGGGCAATTACCTCTCAGCTTCCCCCTATTTCTCTTTAGACAAAGAATGGATCATTTCACCATCTTGCAAATACAGTGCAGTGATCACTTGGCGTTTGCCCCTTGTATTTGTACTTGACCTTCCGATCTTTGTTTGCTATATATACTTTGTTACTTAGGAGAAAAAAAAAAAAAGAAAAGAAAAGCTTCCCCTTTACTTGGCTCAAGCTTTTATGGTTATTTGGCACAACCTTTTTTGGTTCTCTAACCACATTCCACGACACGGCTTCATATATTGGGTTGCCATCAATGGTAGGCTCAAGTCCAAGTCCCAATTGGGCCGGTGACAAGAGCACGGGCCAAGAAGTTTAAAGAGGTACTCAATGGATTGATTCAAGAGGCATGGGCTCAAGCAAATCAAGCATATTCGTGGAGGACCATTGAGCATGATCCAAGTGAGTAGCACAGAATCATCAATATGATTCATGTTCTAGAAGAATCTGGCCAAGAATAAAGACATTCTTTTTTGGATTTATATGTAAGGCTTGCATGCCAATTAATTTCCTTTTTATTTGCTTATTTGAGTGTATATGGCTGGATACATCCATTCTCCAAATTTCCTTTTCTAGTTTAGACATGTGATCGGCCACTTAAAAGGGTTAAGTATCTTTTCATTTAGGTAAGTATCTTTTAGGCAACTAAGAGATATTTTGCACCAGATTTTTAGACCTAATTAGGATACCATTTAGGGAGTTTCCTTGTAATGGCTAGCCCTTTAAATAGGCGTATATGCAATGAATCAAATTCAGATCATTATTCAGCAACTTGTGAGAGTATTCTCTACGATTCTTTGAAGAACTATTCGAACTTATCGGATTTCCCGTGGCGTTCACCAACGACTTATCAAACGGAGCTCCACCACCGTTTGTGGTGTCTTTCTTATACCAAGGTTCTTGTTTCGCATCAAGCAACTGGTTGAGGTCATATATACCGAGGTTCTTGTTTGTCGTAAACAACGGGTTGAGGTCTTCATTCAGAACCTGATCATAGAACTTTCTTGGGTTCCTCATTGTATCGGGTCTCATTCTTTTTGGTGGGATTCGTATCATTTGGTATCAAAGCCAGGTTTCTAAAATCAGGTTCAACATCCACCTATCTTTGTTTCTTATTTTCGTCCCATCTTGTCCCCATAACTATTCATTGTTACTGTTCATGAATCTAGTTCAAGTAAAAAAACAAAAAAAAAAAAAAGAAGAAGAAAGAAAGAAGAAAGAAAAGAATAGAGAAAAAAAATAGACATCAAAGTAAAAAAAAGAAAAAAAAAAAGAAGAAAGAGGGGAAAACGTCCAAAGAAGAAGAAGAAAAGAAAAGATTGCTTGCTTCTTCCATTTTGGTTCCACTAAGGCCAAAATCACTTATTCCAAAACCAAATATTCTCTTTTTTCTTTTCGTAAAAAGTTTGCTATATTGTGCTTCTGAAAGTCTAATAAGCCGCGTTCTTTGTATTCTTGTTCTAAAAATCTGAAATTCCTTGATGAGTTCTTGTTGAATTGTTGCTGGAAATTTTGAGTACTATTTGTCTAGTTTCAAAAGAACTGGAAGGAAATTACTGAGTGGAAAAAGGCAAGATTGGTGAGAACATTAGAGGGTTAAAAGCCATGTTTTGAGTGAAACATGAGTGTAGAGTGATTTACATTCTTGAGTGTAAACACGTAAGGGAGAGTATTGTGAGGTCCTTTTTTTTTTCTTCTAACATTGTTTTGCAGTAAACATGTCTCATAATAGTTCTAAAAGCAATGCCGAAGGTGCAATGAATTTGGCTGATTCGAAGATGTTTATGGAGGCCATGATAAGTGAGATAAGGCGTGTGATGAAGTTGGAACTAGAGCAAGTGCATGAACGGATAGACCAGATGGAGAGCACACGTGAGAAGCAGCCACACAACGTCCTTATTGTGCGTAGAAGGGAAAGAGTTCAACCAAGGGAAGTAAGGGTTGAAGATGAAGATCCTTATGGTGCTGGTTTTGAGGATGAAGATGATCGGGATTCTGTTGTTAGCAATAGGAGGCATGGAGGGCGGTTTATAGAAGCTAGGAATTGGGAAGATAACAATTTGGGAGGTATTAAGTTGAAGATTCCATCTTTTCAAGTAAATCCGATCTTGAAGCATACCTTGAGTGGAAGAAGAAGATGGAGTTCGTATTTGATTGCCACAACTATTCCGAAGCAAAGAAGGTAAAATTAGCTGTGATTGAATTTTTTGACTATGCTATTACATGGTGGGATCAGCTTGTTATAAACAGGAGGCAGAATAGAGAACGACCAATAGAGACATGGGTGGCAATGAAAACAGTGATAAGAAAGCGGTTCATTCCAAGTTATTACTATAGGGAGTTGCACAAAAAGCTACAAGGACTTAGACAGGGCAGCCGGAGTGTGGAAGATTACTACAAGGAGATGGAGATTGCTATGATCCGGGCTGATGTCGAGGAGGATCGAGAGGCTACAATGGCTAGGTTTTTACTTGGATTTTACCGGGAAATCCAAGATAGGGTAGAGACGCAGCATTATGTGGAGTTGGAAGATATGGTGCACATGGCCATCAAAGTGGAGTAACAACTCAAGAGGGGGGGTGGATCACGTGCAGCCCATAATACCAGTGCTACATCTTGGAAACCGAGTTATACCAAGCAGATGGACAAGTCCCAAACGTCCAAATCCGAGCCCAAGTTTGCAAACACCAACCATGTTCCTCAAGGTAAAACCGATACTGCTACCTCTAGGAATCGTGATATTAAATGTTTTAAATGTCAAGGCAGGGGACACATAGCAAGTCAATGTCCAAACAAGCAGGTCATGCTATTGCAAGACAATGGTGAAATTGTGACCGACAATGAAGATTCCGACACCGACGACATGCCACCATTGGAGGACATTTCCGGGGAGGAATATTCTGCCCCAAATGCATTGACATTAGTGGCGAGGAGAACATTGAGCCTACAAGCAAAAGAAGAGGATGAAGTGCAGTGGGAGAACATCTTTCACACTAGGTGCTACGTCAAGGACGAGGTATGTAGTGTGATTATTGATGGTGGTAGTTGTACAAATGTGGCCAGCACAATCATGGTTGAAAAATTGGGACTACCTGTATTGAAGCACCCTAGGCCATACAAGTTGCAATGGCTGAATGATAGTGGAGAAATGAGGGTGAACAAGCAGGTGTTAGTTGCATTTCGAATAGCTAAATATGAAGATGAAGTGTTGTGTGATGTTGTGCCAATGCAAGCGGGACATTTATTGCTAGGGCATCCATGGCAGTTTGATAGGCATGTAAAGCATGATGGCTTTACAAACAAATACTCTTTTATGCTCAATCAACGATCAATCACTCTTGTACCGTTGACTCTGCAGCAAGTATATGAGGATCAAGTGAGATTGCAAAAAGAGAGTGAGCAAAAGAAAAGGAGTGAAAATCAGAGAGAGGCCAAGAAAAATGAGAGAGAAAAAGAAAATCAAAATTTGGGCCTTGAGAGAAAATCAGAGAGAAAACAAAAGAATTTCTATGCAACAGTGAGTGAAGTTAAGCGAGCAATGTTTTCAAAACAGCCGATGATTGTACTTTTGTACAAAGAGGCATTTTTAAATACCAATGAACTTGACCTTGCTTTGCCTAGTTTTGTTGTTTCTCTTTTGCAGGATTATGAGGATGTCTTTCCCGAGGAAACTCCACATGGGTTACCTCCAATCCGAGGGATTGAGCATCAAATTGATTTTGTTCCCGGTCCGACAATTCCAAACCGACCAGCCTATAGGAGCAATCCCTAGGAGAGAAAGGAGCTTCAACGGCAGGTAAGTGAGTTGTTGGAAAAGGGGCACGTGAGGGAGAGCATGAGCCCATGCGCCGTTCCAGTTTTACTTGTACCTAAGAAGGATGGGACGTGGAGAATGTGCGTTGATTACCGGGCTATCAACAACATCACGATAAAGTATCGTCATCCTATTCCTCGCTTAGATGACATGTTAGATGAGCTGCATGGTTCTTGTGTATTTTCTAAAATTGATTTAAAGAGTGGTTATCATCAGATTAGAATAAAGGAAGGAGATGAATGGAAAACTGCCTTTAAAACAAAATATGGTTTGTATGAATGGTTAATTATGCCTTTTGGCTTGACTAATACTCCGAGCACCTTTATGAGACTTATGAACCATGTTTTGCGAGCATTTATAGGTCGGTTTGTTATTGTCTACTTTGATGATATACTCATATATAGCAAAAATGTGGTAGACCATGAAGTACATTTAAAATCTGTTTTAGATGTGCTTAGGAAAGAAAAGTTGTTTGCTAATTTGAAGAAGTGTACTTTTTACACAGATAAGCTTGTATTTCTTGAATTTGTTGTTAGTGCACAAGGTATACAGGTTGATGAAGAGAAGGTACGTGCAATCCAAGAGTGGCCAAGTCCCACAAGTGTAGGTCATGTTCGTAGTTTTCATGGACTTGCTAGTTTTTACCCGCGGTTCGTGAAGGACTTCAGTAGCATAGCCGCACCACTCAATGAAGTGATCAAGAAGAACGTTGGATTTAGTTGGGGAGAAGAACAAGAGAAGGCGTTTCGATTAATCAAAGAGAAGCCGACCAACGCCCCCTTATTGTCTTTACCTAACTTTTCGAAAATGTTTGAAATTGAATGTGATGCTTCAGGTATTGGCATAGGTGCGGTTCTTATGAAAGAGGGATGACCAATTGCTTACTTCAGTGAGAAACTGAACGGTGCAGCCTTAAACTACCCAACTTACAATAAAGAGTTTTATGCATTGGTTCGAGCTTTAGAGACATGGCAGCACTACCTATGGCCTAAGGAATTTGTGATTCACACCAACCATGAGTCCTTAAAGCATTTGAAGGGCCAACATAAGCTAAACAAAAGGCATGCGCAATGGGTGGAGTTCATTGAAATGTTCCCATATGTCATCCGGTATAAGCAAGGTAAGGAGAATGTGGTCGCCGATGCTCTTTCTCGCAGGTATGCATTACTTGCTACACTTGATGCAAAATTGCTTGGTTTTGAGCACATTAAAGATTTATATGCTGATGACCATGAATTTGGTGAGGAATACCGAGCTTGTGAGAAAATTGCTTGTGGTAAGTTCTTTAGGTTTGATGGATTCCTATTTCGAGAGAATAAGTTATGTGTGCCTAATTGTTCCTTGAGAGAGTTGTTAGTGCATGAATCTCATGGTGGGGGATTAATGGGACATTTTGGAGTTGCAAAGACCTTAGCTGTCTTGCAGAAACACTTCTATTGGCCTCACATGAAAAGAGATGTCGAAAGAATTTGTGGTAGATGTGTCACGTGCAAGCAAGCTAAATCCAAAGTGCAGCCCAACGGTTTGTATACTCCTTTACCTATTCCTAGTGAACCTTGGATTGATATTTCAATGGACTTTGTGTTAGGATTGCCTAGGACTCAACATGGGAAAGATTCAATTTTTGTGGTCGTGGATCGATTTTCTAAGATGGCACACTTTATTCCATGTCACAAAATGGATGATGTCTCACATGTTGCTGATTTGTTCTTTATAGAGATTGTGAGATTACATGGCATGCCTAAAACAATTGTTTCAGATAGAGATGCTAAGTTCTTGAGCTATTTTTGGAAGACTTTGTGGTGTAAGCTAGGCACTAAGCTATTGTTTTCTACTATTTGTCATCCACAAACTGATGGTCAAACTGAAGTAGTAAATAGGACTTTGTCTACTTTATTGAGGGCAATTATTAAAAAGAACATCAAAACATGGGAAGAATGTTTACCACATGTTGAGTTTGCTTATAACAGATCTGTCCACTCTGCTACTAAATTTTCACCATTTGAAATTGTGTATGGATTTAATCCTTTAACCCCATTGGATTTATCTCCCTTACCTTTGACTAAGCATGTTAATTTAGATGGCAAAAAGAAGGCTGACTTTGTCAAGCAGATTCATGAGAAAGCAAGACTCAACATTGAGCGAAGAACAGAACAATATACACAACAAGCCAACAAAGGGCGTCACAAGCTACTTTTTGAACCGGGAGATTGGGTTTGGCTGCACATGAGAAAAGAAAGATTTCCTGCGCAAAGACATTCCAAATTACTTCCAAGAGGAGATGGTCCTTTACAAGTCCTAGAGCGCATCAATGACAACACCTACAAGCTAGATTTACCCGGTGAGTACAATGTAAGTGCTACTTTTAATGTTACTGATTTGAGCCCTTTTGATGTAGGAGATGATTTGAGGACAAATCCTTTTTAAGAGGAGGGGAATGATGCAATCCATGTCAACATAACTCCAAGGGATCAAGTCCAAGTCCCAATTGAGCCGGTGACAAGAGCACGGCCAAGAAGTTTAAAGAGGTACTCAATGGATTGATTCAAGAGGCATGGGCTCAAGCAAATCAAACATATTCGTGGAGGACCATTGAGCATGATCCAAGTGAGCAGCACGGAATCATCAATATGATTCATGTTCTAGAAGAATCTGGCCAAGAATAAAGACATTCCTTTTTGAATTTATATGTAAGGATTGCATGCTAATTAATTTCCTTTTTCTTTGCTTATATGGGTGTATATGGCTGGATATATCCATTCCCCAAATTTCTTTTTCTAGTTTAGGCATGTGATCGGCCACTTAAAAGGGTTGAGTATCTTTTTATTTAGGCAAGTATCTTTTAGGCAACCACGAGATATTTTGCTCCAGATTTTTAGCCCTAATTAGGATACCATTTAGGGAGTTTCCTTGCAATGGCTAGCCCTTTAAATAGGCGTATATGCAATGAATAAAATTCAGATCATTATTCAGCAAATTGTGAGAGTATTCTCTACGGTTCTTTGAAGAAGTATTTGAACTTATCGGATTTCCCGTGGTGTTCACCAACGACTTGTCAAACGGAGCTCTACCACCGTTTGTGGCGTCTTCCTTATACCAAGGTTCTTGTTTCACATCAAGCAACGAGTTAAGGTCATATATACCGAGGTTCTTGTTTGTCGTAAACAACGGGTCGAGGTCTTTGTTCAGAACCTGATCATAGAACTTTCTTGGGTTCCTCATTGTATCGGGTCTCATTCTTTTTGGTGGGATTCGTATCAATTAAACTGTGGGGCAAAGTTGAAGATGCTTCTTGTCCTCTATGCAACTAGGATGATGATTCTATCCCATACCTTTTGACATTTTGACATTAAGTGAACAAGTTTGGCATTTTGGCATTCAAGTCTATTGCAGCATACACTTTATATTTCCTAAAAAATCTGCAAGTCCATAGAGGACCTGATCCAGAACTTTCTTAAGTTAGGTACTGAGTTCAAAGTAAAAGAGTCTATCTTTGGTCAAGTTTAAAATATTTAAGATTCATGAAAGTCTTTCTTTGACTTTAAAATGGAAACCCACTTACCTAGACCATTGCGACCACTCTGCTTTGTAAGATGGTCTCCAACCATTTTTGGTAATTGCCAGAAGCTCCCATGAGAAGGGGAAGGCCTATGCCCTTAGCCCATTCCTAATAGCAGCAGCAACCTTGGCATGGATGTTAATGCTGGCATCATAGGCCACTCTAATGCCATATTTCTCTACCCCTGAACCCATAGGATGCCAGTTGTCAAGCCAAAGAAAGGTGACTTCACCATTCCCAATGATGTATTTCATAAATGATCTTGTTATGCCTCGGAGATTAAGGATCTTAAGCCAAGTCCAAGAACAATGGGGGGTATGGAAGGATTCCAATAGCTTTTCTTGTTAATGAGATATTTGTGGCACCAATGGACCCATAGAGAGTTTTGCTTGGAGCAAATAGATGACATGAGCTTCAACATGGTAGCCTTGTACCAGTCTTCAACCCTTGCAATACCAAGACACCCTTCTTTTTTTTGGTTTGCAAAGGACATCCCTCCCAACTTTGCTAGAATTTTCTTTTAACTCAGTACCTAACCAAAGAAAGGTCCGGATCAGGTGCACTATACACTTGCAGACTATTTTAGGAAAGATGAAGTGCATGCCGTTGTAGACTTGAATGCCAAAATAGCAAGCTTGTAGACTTACGGCCAAAACGTCAAGAAGTGTGGGATGGATTCATCATCCAAGTTATTAAGATGACAAGAACCATCTTCAATTTTCCCTTATAAAGATGGGCCTACCTTTGATGGCAAGCCAATATATGACGACATGCTGTGGAATGTGCTTAGGAAACTATAGAAGCTTGGGCCAAGTAACCTAAGGGTATGCTTTTCTTTTTTCTTCTAAGAAAGAATATATAGAAAACAAAGATTGGAAGATCAAGTACAAATACAGGTGGCATACCCCAAGGATGAATAGGGGGAAGCTGAGTGGTAATTGCCCGAATCTCCCATCAGCAAGGTCGGCTATGCCCATTGCTGGTTCCGAATACCAACAAGAACCTTAGCATGGATGTTAACGCCTACATCATAGGCTACTCTGTTGCCATATTTCTCTACCGTTGAACCCATAGGATGCTTGTTGTCGTGCCAAAGAATCTGTCTTCACCATTCCCAATGATATATTTCACAAATGATTTTGCTATGTCTCGGATATTAAGGATCTTATGCTAAGTCAAAGAACAATTGGGGGAATGGAAAGATTCCAAAAGCTTTTCTGGTTAATAAGAGATTTTTGGCACCAATGGACCCATATTGAGTTTTGCTTGGAGCAAATAGACCATACGAGCATTAACAAGGTAGCCTTGTTCCTATCCGCAACACTTGCAATACATAGACACCCTTCTTTTTTGGTTTGCAAAGGACATCCCTCCCATGTTCGCTGGAATATACTTTGAACTTAGTACCTAACCAAACAAAGTTTCAGATCAGGTGCTCTATGGACTTGTAGACTTTTTTTTAGGGAAGATGAAGTGCATACTACAGTAGTCTTAAATGCCAAGCTTGTTCACTTAATGCAAAAATACCAAGAGGAGTGGGAAAGATTCATCATCCAAGTTGCTTAGATGACAGGAAGCATCTTCAACTTTCCCCCACATTTTAAGCTTATTTCTAAAAGTGAGCCTGCTTTTGATGGCAAGCCAATATATGAAGCCATGTCGTGGAATGTGCTTAGGGAACCATAGTAGCTTGTGCCAAGTAGCCTCAGGGGATGCTTTTTAGATTTTACACCAAGTGATCGGTGCACTGTAGTTGCAAGATGGTGATATGATCCATTCAACTTTATCTGAAGAGAAAGGATGAATAGGGGGAAGCTGAGAGGTAATTGCCCGAAGCTCCCATGAGCAAGGGAAGGGCCATGCCCATTGCCCTTTCCTAATAACAGTAGAAAACTTAGCAAGGATGTTAACGCCTGCATCATAGGCAACTCTATTGCCATATTTCTCTACCTATCGACCCATAGGATGCTAGTTGTCATGCCAAAGAAAGGTGTCTTCACCATTCCCAGTTATGTATTTCAGAAATGATCAAGCTATTTCTTGGAGATTAAGGATCTTATGCCAAGTCCAAGAACAATGGGGGGTATGGAAAGATTCCAAAAGTTTTTCTTCTTAATGAGATATTTGTGGCACCAATGGACTTATATGGAGTTTTACTTGGAGCAAATGGACCACAGGTGCTTTAAAATTGCAGCCTTGTTCCAATCTCCAACCCTTGCAATACTTGGACACCCTTCTTTTTTGTTTTGCAAAAGGACATCACTCCGTAGTTTGCTAAAATTTACTTTGAACTCAGTACCCAACCAACGAAAGTTCTGGATCAGGTGTCCTATAAACTTGCAGACTATTTTAGGAAAGATGAAGTGCATGATGCAGTAGACTTGAATGTCAAAATGGCAAGGTTGCTCAATTAAGGCTAAAATGCCAAGAGGTGTGGGGTAGATTCATCATCTAGGTTGCTTAGAGAACAGGAAGAATCTTCAACTTTCCCCCACAGTTTATGCTTATTTCTAGAGGTGAGCCTATCTTTCATGGCAACCCAATATATGAAGTTGTGTCGTGGAATGTGCTTCGGGAACCGTAGAATCTTCTGCCAAGTACCCTAAGTGGATGCTTTTCTGATTTTACCCCAAGTCATCACTGCACTGTATTTGCAAGATGGTGGTATGATTGGGATAGATTCATCATCTTGGTTGCTTGGAGGACATGAAGTCGTGTCATGGAATGTGCTTAGGGAACCGTAGAAGTTTGTACCAAGTAACCAAAGGGGATGCTTTTCTTCATTCTGCAAAGTGAGAATGAATATATAGGAAATAGAAATCGAAATGTCAAGTGCAAAATAGGAAATAGGGGAAAGTTGATAGGTAATTGCCTGAAGCTTCCATGTGCAAGGGAAGGGCCACGCCCATCGCCCATTCCTAATAAGAGTAGGAACCTTAGCATGGATGTTAACGCTTGCATCATAGGCTACTTTATTGCCACATTCCTCAACCAGTGGACCCATAGGATGCCAGTTGTCATGCCAAAGAAAGGTGTCTTCACCATTCCCAATGAGGTATTTCCTTAAAATAATAATTTACTTAGCAAGAAAAAATAATGTATTTCACAAATGATCGTGCTATATCTCGGAGATTAAGAATCTTATGCCATGTCCAAGAAAAATGGAGGGGGGGGGGTGTATGGAAAGATTACGAAGGCTTTCCTTCTTAATGAGATATATGCGGCAGCAACGGAGCCATATAAAGTTTTGCTTGGAGCAAAAAGACCATAGGGGCTTAATTATGCCATATTTCTCTACTAGTGGACCCATAGGATGCCTGTTGTCATGCCAAAAAAAGGTGTCTTCACCATTCCCAATGATGTATTTTGTTAAAATAATAATATACTTAGCAAAAAAAAAATGATGTATTTCACAAATGATCATGCTATGTCTTGAAGATTAAGGATCTTATGCTGAGTCCAAGAACAATGGGAGGTATGGAAAGATTCCAAAAGATTTCCTTACTAATGAGATATATGTGGCATTGATGGACCCATATAGAGTTTTGTTTGGAGCAAATAGACCACATAAGCTTCAACATGGTAGCCTTGTTCCAGTCTTCGATCCTTGCAATACCTAGAAACCTTGCTTTTGTTTTTTATTTGCAAAGAACATCACCCCCAAGATTATTGGAATTTACTTTGAACTCAGTATCAAACCAAAGATAGTTCCGTATCAGGTGCTCTATAGATATGCTCTAAAGAGAATGGATAATTAGGGGGAAGCTGTGAGGTTATTGCCCAAAGCTTCCAGGAGCAAGGGACGGGCCATGCCCATTGCCCATTCCTAGTAACAGTAGAAACCTTAGCATGGATGTTAACGCCTGCATTATGGGCAACTCTGTTGCAATATTTCTCCACCTATTGACCCAATGGATGCCAGTTGTCATGCTAAAGAAAGGTGTCTTACCCATTCCCAATAATGTATTTCACTAATGATCTAGCTATGTCTCCGAAATTAAGGATTTTATGCCAAGTCCAAGAACAATGGGGGGTATGGAAAGATTCCAAGATTTTTTTCTTGTTAATGAGATATTTGTGGCACCAATGAAGTGCGTACAGCAGAAGACTTGAATGTCAAAATGGCAAGTTTATTCACGTAAGGCCAAACTGCCAAGAGGTGTGGGACAGATTCGTCATCCAGATTGCTTAGAGAGCAGGAAGCATAATCAACTTTCCCCCACAGTATAAGCTTATTTCTAGAAGTGAGCCTCCCTTTGATGGCAAGCCAATATATGAAGCTGTGTCATGGAATGGGCATAGGGAATGGTAGAAACTTTTGCCAAGTAACATAAGGGGATGCTTTCTGCTAAGTAAAAGAGAATATATAGAAAACAATGAGCAGAAGATCAAGTACAAATACAAGGGGCATAAACCAAATGATCGTTGCACTTTTTTTGCAAGATGGTGTTATGATCCATTCAACTTTATCTAAAAAAAAAATGAAAAGGGGGAAGCTAAGTGGTAATTGCCTGAAGCTCCCATAAGCAATGGAAGGGCCATGCCCACTACCTGTTCCTAATAACAACAGGAACCTTTGCGTGGATGTTAACACATGCTTCATAGGCTACTCTATTGCTATATTTCTCTTCCATTGAACCCATAGGATGCCAGTTGTCATGCCAAAGAAAGGTGTCTTCACCATTCCAAAAGATGTATTTCAAAAATGATCGTGCTATGTTTTGGAGATTAAGTATGTTATGCCAAGTCTAAGAACAAATGGAAGTTTGGAAAGATTCCAAAAGTTTTTCTTTTTAATGAGATATTTGTGGCACCAGTGGACTTATATAGAGTTTAAAGTGGAGCAAATAGACCACAGGTGCTTTAAAATAGTAGCCTTGTTCTAGTCTCCAACCCTTGCAATACCTAGACACCTTTTTTTTGGTTTTGCAAAAGACGTCCCTCCCTAGTTTGCTGAAATTTACTTTGAACTAGATACCTGACCAACGAAAGTTCCGGATCAGGTGCTCTATAAACTTGCAGGCTATTTTAGGAAAGATGAAGTGTATGATGCAGTACACTTGAATGTCAAAATGGCAAGCTTGCTCACTTAAGGCCAAAATGCCAAGAGGTGTGGGATAGATTTATCATCTAGGTTGCTTAGAGGACAGGAACCATCTTAAACTTTATCCCACAGTTCATGCTTATTTCTAGAGGTGAGCCTATCTTTCATGGCAAGCCAATATATGAAGCCGTGTCATGGAATGTGCTTAGGGAACCATAGAAGCTTCAACAAAGTAACCTAAGTGGATGCTTTTCTAATTTTGCCCCAAGTGATCGCTGCACCGTATTTGCAAGATGGTGATATGATCGGGATAGATTCTTCATCCAAGTTTCTTGTTGGACATGAAGCTGTGTCATGGAATGTGCTAAGGGAACCGTAGAAGCTTGTGCCAAGTAATCTAAGGGGATGCTTTTCTTTTTTCTGCTAAGAAAAAATATATAGAAAACAAAGATCAAAAGATCAAGTACAAATACAATAGGCATACCCTAGGTGATTGCGGCATTGTATTTGCAAGATAGTGATACGATCCATTCAACTTTATCTAAAGGGAAAGGATGAATAGGGGAAAGCTGATAGGTAGTTGCCCGAAACTTCCATGTGCAAGGGAAGGGCCACTCCCATTGCCCGTTCGTAATAAGAGTACGAACCTTAGCATGGATGTGAACGCCTGCATCATAGGCTACTCTATTGCCACATTCCTCTACTAGTGGACCCATAGGATGCTAGTTGTCAAGCCAAAGAAAGGTGTCTTCACCATTCCCAATGAGGTATTTCCTTAAAATAATAATTTACTTAGCAAAAAAAATTATGTATTGCACAAATGATCATGCTAATCTCGGAGATTAAGGATCTTATGCCAAGTCCAAGAACAATGAGAGGTAGGGAAAGATTCGAAAAGCTTTCCTTGTTAATGAGACCTATGTGGCCCATATGGACCCATATAGAGTTTTGCTTGGAGCAAATAGAACACAGAAGCTTCAACATGGCGGCCTTATTCCAATCTCTGACCCATGCAATACCTAGACTCCCTTCTTTTTTTATTAGCAAAGAACATCCCTCCCAAGATTACTTTGAACTTAGTACCGGACAAAAGATAGTTCCGAATCAGGTGCTCTATAAATTTGTCGAATTTTTTAAGAAAGATGAAGTGCATGCTACAGTAGACTTGAATGCCAAAATATGCCAAAATGCCAACCTTGTTCATTTAATGCCAAAATTCCAAGAGGGGTGGGATGGATTCATCATCCAAATTGGTTAGAGAATAGAAAGCATATTCAACTTTCCCCCACAGTTTAAGCTTTATTTCTAGAGTTGAGCCTACCTTTGATGGCAAGCCAATACATGAAGCCATGTTGTGGAATGTGCACAGGGAACTGTAGTAGCTTGTGCCAAGTAACCTATGGGGATGCTTTTCTGAGTTTACCCCAAGTGAACGCTGCACTATATTTACAAGATGGTGATATGATCAGGATCGATTCATCATCCAGTTTGCTTAGAGGACAAGAAGCATCTTCAACTTCCCCTCACGGTTTAAGCTTATTTCTAGAGGTGAGCCTGACTTTGATGGCAAGCTAATATATGATGCTGTGTCTTCGAATGTGCTTAGGGAATCGTAGAGGCTTGTGCCAAGAAGGGGATGCTTTTCTGATTTTACCCCAAATGATCTCTACATTGATGCAAACCTCAATCAACACGAGTTGAGACCCAACAACAATATTGGAATTACTTGCCCAAGAAAGCTAAAAGTCAGATTTTGAGAGAAACCTCGACCTAGTGATTATATGGAATCACTAACCGAAGGAATAAAATTTGAATGCCACAAGGAAGAATCCTTGATAAGTTCACAAGTTCTTTGAAGAACCAATAGAAGAAACAACACACATGTGCATTTGATCTCAATTCAATCTCTCCTTCATTACAAAGAGTGCATGCTATTTATAGAACATGGTTGAGAAAAAAAGGGACTACAAATTAGCCCCTAATTGATGGACAATCAGCCAATCAATTAGCTAACTCAAAAGACTGCAAATCATCCAATCAATTTAGCCAAGTCAAAAGATTACTCAAAAGACTACAAATCAACTCCTAATTGATGGCAATCAACCAATCAATTAGCCAAGTCAAAAGATTGCTCAAAAAGCTACAAATCAACCCATAATTAATGGCAATTAACCAATCAATTAGCCAACTTAAAATTTTGCTCAAAAGACTACAAATCAACCCATAAATTGATGGCAATCAACCAATCAATTAGCCAACTCAAAAAAGAACAAATCAGCCCCATCAATAGCTTGAATTAGATTTATTATGCTTTCATCTTCTTTTGGGCCAAGCTTGGAATGCCCAATTTTAAAATCAGCCCAAATCTCATAAATCAGCCCATTAAATGCTTCTTTGATCTTCTTGGATCTTGCTCTTGTAATTGGCCCAATTGGAACATGTAATGGATCCTTTAATGGTGCTTGTGGATTCTCATCATTCCCCCCTTCTTCAAAAGGATTCGCCCTCGAATTGTCACCTACATCAAAAAGAGAAAGATCAGAAACATTAAATGTGGCATTAATATTATATTCACCAAGAAGATCCAACTTGTAGACACTATCGTTGAGCCGCTCAAGGATTTGAAACGGACCATCCCCTCTAGGATGTAGTTTGGACCGCCTACAGGCTAGAAATCTTTTCTTTCTCATATGTACCCAAACCCAATCACCCGGTTCAAAGATGACTCGTCTACGGCCCTTGTTGACTTTGGCTGCATATTGCTCATTTTTTTTCTCTGTGTTGCCGAACACTTTCATGGAGTTTCTTCACCATTTCAACCTTCTTTTGACCATCCAAACTAGTTATTTCATTAACTGGAAAAGGCAGCAAATCCAAAGGAGTTAGTGGATTAAAACCATAAACAATCTCAAATGGTGAAAAGTCTATAGTAGAATGAACGCTCCGATTATATGCAAACTCAATGAATGGTAAACAATCCTCCCAATTTTTAAAGTTCTTTTGAATTATAGTACGCAACAAAGTAGATAAAGTTCTATTCACTACCTCGGTTTGTTCATCTATTTGGAGATGACAAGTAGTTGAAAACAACAATTTAGTTCCTAACTTTCCCCACAAGACTTTCCAAAAAATAGCTAAGGAACTTAACATGACGATTTGATACAATACTCCTAGGTACACTGTGGAGTCGTACTATCTATTGAAAGAACAAATCAGCAATGTGGGTTGCATAATCGGTTTTATGACAAGAGATGAAATGTGCCATCTTAGAAAACCTATCAACAACCACAAAAATTGATTCCCTTCCTTTCCTCAACCTAGGCAAGCCTAAAACAAAATCCATAGAAATATCTACCCAAGGTGCAGTAGGTACAAGTAAAGAAGTGTATAATCCATGTGGTAAGACTCTAGATTTGGCCTGCCTACATGTAACGCATCTAGTAGAAATTCTCTCTACATCACGTTTCATCTTTGGCCAAAAAAAAATGTTCATGCAACACATCTAAAGTCTTTCTTACACCAAAATGACCCATCAAATCACCTCCATGTGCCTCACGCACAAGCAACTCTTGTATAGAACTATTAGGCACATAAAGTCTATTCTCCCTAAACAAATACCCATGTAGTCTATAGAACTTACCAAACGCTGCCTTTTCACAAGCTTCATACACACTAGAAAAGTCATCATCTTTAGCATACAATTCTTTAACAAGTTCAAATCCCAATAACTTTGTATTTAAAGTAGAGACAAGAGCACACATTCTTGATAACGCATCAGCCTCAATATTTTCCTCCACTTGTTTGTATTTGATTACGTAAGGGAAGGTCTCAATGAATTCCATCCACTTGGCATGCCTTCTATTCAACTTACCTTGTCCTTTCAAGTGCTTCAACGATTCATGGTCAGTATGTATAACAAATTCTTTCGGCCAAAGGTAATGTTGCCAAGTCTCCAATGCTCGCACCAAAGCATAAAACTCCTTGTCATAAGTCGGGTAGTTTAAAGCTGGTCCATTTAGCTTCTCACTAAAATAGGCTATAGGCCGCTTCTCTTGCATAAGAACAGCTCCAATACCTATTCCTGAGGCATCACACTCAATCTCAAAAGTTTTAGAAAAATCAGGTAATGCTAATAAAGGAGCACCACACAACCTTTCTTTAATCTCAAGAAATGCATGATCTTGCTCACTACCCCATTTAAAACCCACAGATTTTTTTTTTTTTTTTTGCTAAGTAAGAAAGAATATATATAAACAAAAAAAAGATCGAAAGATCAAGTACAAATACAAGAGGCATACCCTAGGCCAAAGGATAATGATAATCAATAAAGATAACCATCCAAACAAACTAAAGAACCCAACTAGCACTAGCTAAGAAAAGTACACAAAACAAGCTAACTTAGCTCAACAACTATAAGAATTAAACAAATAACAAAAATGGTTGCCCTTAGTTCTTGAAAATATTATCGGGAATCCGCCATATTTGCCGGAGGTCCCTATTTGGTGCCGTTCCATGAAAGCCTCTCAAGCTAGCCATCCTACTACTAACGTGAAAGACTATGTCATTGAGCACTGCCTTTATGTCCCTAAACTTGTTAGCCATTAATTTATCATTCCTTTCTCTCCAAAGGAAATAAACACTGGTGGAGAGCATTAACTTGCATAGAATGTTCTTCAAAGCCTTCCCCTTCAAGGTACAAGCCCAAGATACAATCCCTTGCCACTCATTACTTAAGCATTGGGCCTTACATTTTGCTAGCAGCTGCACCCACAATCTGTTGGTGATCGAACATTGGAAGAAGAGATGGTTGTGGTCTTCAATTTTATCTCTACAAAACACACAACACATGTCATTTAACATACCATAGGCAACAAGTTTGTCTTGGGTGGCTAATCTTTCTCGAATAGCAAGCCAAAGGATGAAGCTATATCTAGGAATAGCCTTCTTAAACCAAGCAACTTCAGCCCACTCCACTTGAGGACTATGACTTCTAATACTTTGCCAAGCTGATCTAACTAAAAAATGGTGATTTTTTTTTTGGAATCCACATAGCTTAATCAGTACAAGAACTATTAGGAAGTGGAATACATGACATACACCTCTTGAGCTCCATCAACTCTATGGAATTTGCCATAGGCCAATGCCACTAGTTGTCTCTAATAATAGTGCTAACTTTTGCTTCTTTACCTAGCCCAGAATCATAGATCACCCTATCCCCCATTCTTTAATGTATAGGCTCCATTGGCAGCCAGTTATCATACCAAAAGGAAACCTATGAGCCTTCCCCAATTTTGTACTTGATCAAAGGCCTAATTATATCTCTTAGGTGCAGAATTTTCCTCCAAGTCCAAGAGCAATCCCAAGGAACCTTAGCCACCCAGAATTGACTTCTAACTAGAAGGTTTGCTCTGACCCACTTCACCCAACAAGAGGTTGTAGAAGATTGGCACAACAACCAGATGTATCTAGTGATATTAGCTTGGTTCCAATGCACCAACTTCTTTATGCCTAGACCACCTTCATTATTTGGTTTAATAACCTCTTCCCAATTAACCTTAGCTCCAGTAGTCTTTAAATCAGGCCCTTTCCAAAGAAAAGCTCTAAAGCATTGAACAATTTTCTTCAAAACTTTCTTAGGCATAATGAAATGGGCACACCAGTAGCTTTGCCTGCTAAATAAGACTAATTTGATGAGCTGCAACCTGCCAACATAAGAGAGGAACTTACCAGTCCGAGACTTGGCCTTACTCATAATTCTAACAACCAAGTTATTGCAATCTTCAGGTTTCAACTTAGAAGAAATCAGGGGAACCCCTAAGTATCGAATTGGAAGTGCACCTGGCTGGAACTTGAAGAGATTTAACAATTGCCCTCTCCCTTGATCATCCAAACCAGTGAGAAATATATTACTCTTGGCACAATTTGGAACAAGACTTGAGAATTCAGAAAAAATATTCAAAGCCTCCTTTAAAATCCTAGCAGAAGCAATCTCACCCTTGCAATAAAGCATCAAGGCATCAGCAAAACATAGGTAAGTTAAGCTAGTTTTCTTGCATCTCCAATGAAATTGAAAATTGGGGTTCCTCTTTACTTGCTGCTGAATAATTTGAGATAGGACATTCATACAAATTACAAATAAGTATGGGAATAAAGGATCACATTGCCTCAGGCCTTTAGCTCCAGGAAAGAAATCCTCCAAGGCACCATTAAGGCTGATTGAGTACATAGGAGTAGAGATGCAGACCTGTATCCAATTCCTTAGCGTCTCTGGAAATCCCATAAGCTCCAAAACATCCAACACTAATTTCCATCTGACTGAGTCGTAGGCCTTCATAAGATCTACCTTCACAGCACATTTAACCAGCTTGGTGTTCTTATGATAGCCTCTCATAAGTTCTTGAGCAAGTAAGATGTTATCACTAATCTTCCTTACTTGAATAAAAGCTGATTGGGCTTCATCAATAACCAGAGGCAACAAACTCTTAATTCTATCCGCAATAATTTTAGTAATGCATTTGTACAGAGTATTGCAACAAGAGATAGGTCGATAGTCCTTAAAGGTTGTGGGATTAGGAACTTTGGGGATTAAGGCTACAATGGTAGCATTGACTTCCTTAAGCAAACAACCAGAATCAAAGAATGATTTAATGGCAGCAACCACCTCCTTTCCAACTATAGGCCAAGCTTTCTTAAAAAAAAAAAAAAACCCATTGAAACCATCAGGACCAGCGGCCTTGTTTGGATTTAAGTTAAAGAGCACTTGCTTAATCTCATCTTCCGTGACATTCATGTCCATATTTGCAGCAGCTTCTTCAGAAATCACTTTACTAATATATTGCTGAAGTTCTTGTTTCCCTAGATACTTCACATCATTTTCCTTGCCCAACAAGTTCTGGAAGTACTTTACAAATTCCTCTTTGACCTCTTAATATCTTCCACTACAGTACCGTCTTCCTTCTTTATGGAGGATATTTTATTCCTATTAGCTCTATTCCTTACTGACTTGAAGAAAAAATTGGTGTTTTGATCCCCTTGATTCAGCCACAGAATTCTGCTCTTTTGCTTAGCAAAGCTCTCCTCTTGGTTATTCAAAGTATTTAGTTTGAAAAGGCTCTCTTTCTCCTTGGCCAAGAGCCTAGGATCCCCACCAATTGCCTCTAACTGTCTTTGAAGATTAAGCAACTCCTCTTTAGCTTCATTAACTCGCAGCGAAATATTATAACATTTCTTCTGATTTAGCACCTTTAAACTAGATTTCACCATCTTCAGCTTCATGCAAACTCGGTACATTGGGTACCCATCAACAATAGTATTCTAAGCTTGCTGCACCGTAGGCAAAAACTCCTCATACTCAGCCCAAAAATTAAAGAACTTA